>JAHWFO010098252.1:268129-281180 GCA_023313115.1 Rhysida immarginata | reverse complement strand
TTAGGGAATTGAATTTCCAAATAAGAAAATACTCGAATTACTTTCTTTCTTTTTTGTTACGGAAGTTATTGCAAAGAATAGAGAGGCTAAAATATTGATTAGAATTAAATTAAATTAATAGATTGTAATAGCCTGGATAAGGTTAAAATATAAAGAATATTGACTTATTAGAAGGAAATGTCAATGAGCAAAATCATTTCTAATGAATTGCTGTAAATTGGGGCACTGCATCCAACCATTTTTTAAGCTCTCAATAATAAATAAATTATCAAGAGACTTTCAGTATCATGGCGTGAAACCAGCCATGTGAAACAAAAATAATGCAGGAATGGAGGAATGCAGGTAAATAACGATAGTGATCTTCTTTTATCAACTTTATTTTAATATTTCGTGGGTATCAGTTGAGGATGGAAGTAGTTAATTTGCTATCCTGCCTTCTGGCGATGTGTCCGGCCTTTTTAGCCACAAGTTATATTCTATATGGAATGGGTGTTACTGTTATCATATACCTTAGAATAACTGAGGCACTAATCCCCTCCGTCCACGCCGAGAAGAGGCATTGACATGAAAGCTTAAGTCAAATATCTTTGAAAATCTTACAAGTTATGTATATAAATAGAGAATGGACGGAAATTGGATTTCATCGTTTTCCTTTTCAAAGCCAATATATTATAGAAGTTAATTGAATTCGAAATTTGATCACTCGAAAACAACGTTATAAATATATTTATTAAATTCAAGAAAATTAAACCAGAGTTCCACTCTAGATTTATTTTAAACTACATCTTAAAAAATAGACTTTCTTTCATTCCTCTTATGTTGATTAGAATTGTTAGTTATCGGTTATAGGACTATTTGCAGTGGAATTTGGTTTCTTAAAGACAAATTAACCAGTTACTTGTTTTCATTCTTGAAAATTGCGGACACTTTCTAAGACTGCATGTTCCTTTGAAACGTATTTAAAATACTGTGATAATTGATGCACGTTAAAGGCCCCTCGCGCAAGCAAAAGTTCTGTCCCAAAGGAGACTTAAAACGTTGCGATGTAAGTGCAAAGTTACACTGAAAAAATGAAGGTAAACTTTTGGAGGAAAGATGCCGCGAGTAAACGCTAACACGTTTAAGATTCCCTCAAAAATTCAAAGGTCATACGATTGTAGTTGGATATCATGCGGAATTAACATATTTTCGCGACGAAGTTAAATTAGTATCTATTCTAGATTTTTGCGACTATCGTAAACAAAAAGAAATCAATCTTTTGTTCCACTCATTTCTATTAGAGTTGTTATAATTACGTTTTACAGGAACGCCGTATGTTCTTTAATAATACAAGGTGAATTTTAAGTACACCGACAAACTGCAGGGAGTAGTTCCTGACTGGAAATGGAGTAAAAAAGGTCATATCAACACGTGTGCAAATCTTCCTGGTATATGTACATGGCTTTCAGAAGTCCGGTGATTGAGCAGGCCATTCAACAGGGCCACCGCCTCCTATCCGCGAAGATGTTGTTGAGCTGTTAGCGAACAATAATGCGGAAGTGGGGTGGCGCTCCATCGTGCCTTTTACCGTGGCAACAATGCATTTCCGGACACATGTTGATATGACCTTTTTTACCCCATTTCAGTCAGGAACCATTCCCTGCAGATTGTCGGTGTACTTAAAATTCACCCTGTATACGTACGCTCTCAGAGCTCGCAGGAAAGAGAAAACACAATCTGCCCACAATAATATTTACTACGCATAAACATATATGTCGACTGCCATGCTTAATAAATATTAGTGCAGATCCCTCTTGTCTGCGAATTTTCGCATTATCTATATTGGTGTTAAAAGTTTCTTTTTGGCTAAATTTAGTTTGATGTGTATCCTTGAGATAAAATCAATTCGTTCTTTCCCGCTTATTCGGTCATTTGCCATTGATGCGAAAACATTTTTTATTACATATTCTCTTATCGATCTTCTTTACATAGATCTGTCGAAGATGATACAATAATATAAATCTGTAGCCTTTCCAAAGAAAGGAAAACTGGTCGTGTCCAGTTAAATTTCCAATTTCAGTTTTTGGACATTGTTGCATTACACTGATGAGCCGTTACATTATGACCACCTCCAAAGTAGAGTAATCGGCTCGCCCTAAGATCAATGTATGGCGCAAGCGCGGCTCACACCGCCGTATATAAACAGCCATTGAACTGGAGTTTCTGAATGTAAAGTGTTCGGTTGCTGTGACGTCAAAAGGGCTAAGCCATAGCCAACTAAAGTATTTTTAGTTGGCTATGGGCTAAGCTTACTGATGGATCGCACAGACATAATACCCGAGTTGAGGTTTATTAAAAATGAGTCAAAATTTCAACACGTTCCACGATATAACGTACATACGTATTTATTTCTAACTTGAGATAAAAGGAAATTAAATTTTAACCGACAATCAATGGCACTCTTGTTTCAAAATGACTGCTTAATTCAACCCCAATAAATGGTAAGTGGATATTACGAGGGGCGATTGATAAATAAGGTCTCCATGGCTGTAACTTTTTAATTTGTTAACCGATTTTCAAAATTCTTTTTGTATCTTATACTCACATTTGTCCTCTATGTAATGCACTATTCACTTTTCGACATAGTCCCCATCCCTTTCCACGCATTGCGCCAACACGTGACTAGTTGGGTGAACCCGTCAGAGAGGAATTCCGGAGTTGTTGTCGCCACCAGGATTGAATGGCAGCTTTGGACCCTCTTCTGGAGTACGCTAACGTCCGCCCGCTCACGAATCACCACACACAAGAGGCGTTGCAGCGTCTACAGTTCAAAGATGAAAAATTGCATTTCAAAAATGAAAGACTTTGCACATTGCGACTTTCACCACTTCCCAAAGAAGAAAGAGCCCCTTAAGGGACATGAGTTGGTTCTGACGGCGAGGTAAACGCTGCCATTCAATCCTGGTGTCGACAACAACTCCGGAATTCCTCTCCGACGGGTTCACCCAACTAGTCACGCGTTGGCGCAATGCTTGGAAAGGAATGGGGACTATGTCGGAAAGTGAATAGTGCATTACATAGAGGATAAATGTGAGCATAAGATATAAAAAGAATTTTGAAAATCGGTTAACAAATAAAAAAAGTTACAGCCATGGAGACCTTATTTATCAATCGCCCCTCGTAATTATGCACAGTAAAACTAAAATTTCTTATGACCAATTACAACACTGTTCACAGACAATACATTTCCATAACTACATAGACATATACCAGTCTTAACTTTCTCATTATCCATACACTTAGTATAACTGAGTTTCCATCATCTACACATATGAGAACATAGTAGGTGCTCACTTAGAAATTATAAGTTTTTACTAGTTACATCAGTTGATATTGCACTGATTCACTCGCTGGCGAGTTCATTCTTTCTTTCATTACTTCAATGCAACAAACGCCTTAAATTTCTTCTCTTGACTATCAGTACTACCCTAGAGGATGAAATTAATAGATAAATGTAACAGAAAATTTTTGACAGTGATCGTGATTTATTATGTCATGAGTTTGGATTATAGTCGATTGAATAATAGATCTGATATAAGATAAATTAAATGACTTTTATTATTGAAAAGTTTTTAAAACGACAACTTAAATTACTTTTTTATTTTTTTATTTTATCAAAAATTACATTGTTGTGAAAGTTATTGTGCCACGGTACAATGCATTATAAACTCGTGTCTTCTTTGTTGACGCGTTATTCAACGAGGACATTGTGGTTATATATACGAATAAAAAAATAACATAAGAACAATTTAGACGTGGTCGACAGCAAGTTATATGATTGAGACGACGTTCGTTTTGCTTGGGAGGAAAAATGAAGAAAAAGCTTCTACGATGGATGCCCGGCTATATGACGGACCCCTGAAGGACCCTACAATAAGTTCAAACTTTCCTTAATACACTATGTTATGTGTTTAATGAAAGCCAATTAATTTTTATGACAAAATTGAGAGCTTGACTTTGATCAACTAAAATAAAACTGATTTTATTTGATTATCTTCATTAATTTTCCGTTGGATCCGGAATAGTCTGGTTTACAACCTTGGAGATTTCTCTTCCCCAATGTTCCGATGTCTAGATTGGGGATGATAACCAGATCGATGATCCAAGCAGATTCCGGTGGTGAATGACGGAGGATGGGACGTCCGAGTTAGCCGATTCACGACGTTGCACCAACCGATTACTTTGGATCAAGCGACGAGAACATCGAAGCCAAGGGATTTTTAAACGTTTTCCCCGTGGGCCCCTGACGATTAACCAATCCCCGAGAAAGATACGAATTAAATTTTACGCTTAGTCACCTAAAAGAAAAGGGGAAAGCAAAAAGGGAAATAAGAAATAGACCCTCACAATACCGAACTACAAGAAGAAAACTTGAACGACTTGCCTGTTGAATTGATTGTATTCCAGGTATGCCGAGTTTGAATAGTTTGGGAATCGCCAGTTTCAGGAGTCCGAAAAATACAGAATGTTTCTTCGACGTGGCGCGACGCGTTCCCTCCCTATTAATTACCCCGTGCTCCCCTGTATGAATGGATGACGGGTATATAGTCCCGGCGCGACGTTACCCATCTCATTGTGATAATTAGTGCTATTTCGGTTGATTTGAAACTTTCGGGTGATACCTTAAACACGGCCAGTGGAGGCCCGACTAACTTTCTTACCTGTTAATTGATTGGAATTTCTTTGAGGATACCTCCGACAGTTTAGCTTCTCATCACCAATATTGAAGTTTATAAACTCTTGATCATTACCCGTAACGATGCCCTATTTCCGAATTCGAGGTTAAACTAATTTGAGAACAATCCGCATTTTTAGTGAAAATCGTCGATGGTTAATTTACTTACCTAACTTTCTTCGAACTTTGCCGAACTTTATTACTTTACTTTACTTATTCCTGTGGATATTTTATAAAAATTGTTTTTTTTCTCGTTTGTATTCGCCTTTGGAGAGCTGTAAACACCGGTGAGAATAAACGACCTCTCTGAGCTACGCTCCGTTAGGAGGGACGGATCCAACGACGTCAATCATTTCTATATAGTTCATAGTTCAACGAGCATTAATGGTTATACGTGACGCTGAGGAGTGGAATCATTATTAAACTATTGAGATATATGCATTGGGTTATATTCGTGTTATTGTTGGTTGTCGTATGACTCTTTATATGTAACCCTTCCTATATATAGGACCCATCCATTTATGCCTTCATCTTTGGAAATGGCAACTACCAACAGGATAATGTACCACAGGACCACAAATTTAAAAAATGGTTCATGGAGCATGATGAAGTTTTGTTTTCTAAAGTAACTTACAGAATCACCAGATCTCAATCCTAGTGAACATTTACGCTACGTTCTATGGGACTAAGAGGAATATTTTTAACATGTCTTCACCGTGTAATCGAGAGAAGTTAATTGAAGCATTTGTCTTGGCGTGAAATCGATTTTCATGAAAATGCTTTCGAAATCATGTGAGGTCAATTCACGAAGACGACGCATTCAAACTATATCGGATGATTGGTTGCAAACGGAGGATCTGAACTTTTCTACGAGGTACATTCAGAAATAGTACAAAAAATCAAGTAATTACTTAGAGAAAAAATTATAAAAAAATCTCTATACCTTGAATAATTTTTCTACATAGCTCATACCATAAAGAATGCATTATCATAGGGGGCACGAGTTTTTGGATCCCTCTTCATTAAAATTTGCCGCCTGTGATGACAATCACGTAGTGACATCTTCTTTTACCCCATTATCTTTGTTGAAATTCTGACCGCTTTTACTTAGCGACTTTCATCTCTTTTTTGCACCTGAAGTCGATCCTTGGTAGGCAGAGTGTATACTTGCTTTTTTTCATACAATATTACCAAATGGAACTTACTTTACGGGCGTACCTCGTAATTCGACCAATTACGAGGGGCGTTCAAATTTTTCCTGGGCTTTATTTTTTATAAAATCAGGAAACTACAAAAAAGCACAAACACATACACCACACCCATATACACACACACACACACACACACACACACACTCACACACACACACACACACAGATATACACACATTTACATACAGACACACACACACACACACACAAAGTATTTCTCAAAGAACTCTCCTTGCTTCTCTATCGGTCTCGGAGGCTCAGGGTTGCGTGATCGCCTATGATGCACGAGGACGCAGGTTCGACCCCGGCCGAGGACGACGAGGATTTTTTTCAGGGGGAAAATCCTGAGATCACGAACTTCCTTCGGAAGGGAAGTAAAGCCGTTTGTCTCGTGTAGTCGTTTGCCGGCTGCACGTTAAAGAATCCTTGCGAGGCAAAATTTGCGGCCCCTATAACGCCGTCCTGAAAAAACCATAGCAGTTGAAAAGGACGTTAATACCAAACAAACCAAACCAAACCAAACCTTGCTTCTCTACACATTTTTCCAACGCAACTGGATACCGGTTCTTTAGAAATCTTAAGCTACGGCCTTTTTCACTTCCTCATGGGAACCTCTGCCTTCCCAAGAATTCTTTCAATTGCCCAAAAAGGTGATAGTCGCGAGGGGAGAGATCCGGGCTGTATGGAGGATATAGTAAGATGTTCCATTTGAGTTCCGTCAGCGTGCATAGTCAGATTAGCTGCGTGTGGACTGGTATTGTCTTGCAGAAAACAAACACCACTGGTAAGGAGTCCTGGTCACATTTTTCCTTAGTGCCGGCTTCGGGACGTCCTAAAAATGTCACAGTAGTAGAGTGCATTTATGGTTCGACGTTCATCCGAAAACTCGACATGAATGATACCCTTAATATCCCAGAATACAGTCGCCATCACTTCGGTGTCATCTTGAATTTTTTGGGTCGTGGTGAATCAGTGTGTTGCCACTCCATGCTTGCACATTTGCTTTCAGGAGTATGGTAATGAATCCATGTCTCGTCAGTGGTCTGAACACGCCTTAGGAAGCTGTCACCTTCCCTGTCATATCGCTACACCAGCATGGAAAAGATTTCCGCCTGGGTGGTTTTGTGATTCTCGGAGAGTTGTTTAGGAACCCATCTGGCACAGATCTCGTTGAATTTCAGCTTATCGTGGAAGATGGTCTCCACACAGCCAGTGCTGATGTTCAGTATTGAAGCCAATTCTCGGACACGAATCTGCCTGTTGTTCCTTTTCAGCTCGTTTGTTCGTGCGATGTTGCCATCTTTGACAGCAGTTGCTGGCCTTGCCTTTATGAGGTTCGTTGCCGGTGGATTCTCACTCTCCTTCAAACTTTTGGCACCAAGCAAAGAAAAATGATCGAGACAAACATGACTCGGTGAACAGTCTTTGAAGTCTCTGATGAATTTCAGATGCTTTCACACCTTCGTTATGGAGAAACTTAATGATTATTCATTATTCCATTTTGGTCGATACATCGCTGTCCGTTATTTTGATTAAATAAACAGTCGGTTGTCATGGCAACCGGATGAGTGATGCTGCATTTGCATATCAGGCGTTAGTTGCCATCCTAACAGTGAAAGTTTTGATTTTTACAACAATGAAATTTACAAAAGAAAAAAGTCCAAGTCATATTTGAATGCCCTCGTACATATGTCATTAGAATAAATCTCAAGGAAATTGTTAAATCTTATACGCGTTTGTTCTTCTAAGTTATTCAAATTTATTTTACGAATTTTTTTACGTTTTATCCCTTTCACTGCATATCGAATTCCTGGCGTGATAACAAATTAGAATGTTCCTATTAAATTGTATCTAGTCCTAGGACCAATATAATAAAAATCCCACTTATAAAACTCACCGACTTCCGGATATTATGTAATAATTGATTATATAATAAGTTCGGAAAATTGTTACATTTTATCAAAATAACAAAAAATTAATGCTCCAGAGGAAGGTATAGGAAATTAGCAGAAGCCATGAGTTCATCTGTATTTTTTAACGCCGCAATTTTTTTTTAATCAAAACATTAGTTTTATAGAACGTAATATTAAGAAAATATAAAAGAACCCTATCTTCTTTCCTTTATCATTTTCGATCGACTTATGCCATATGTTGCCATAGTTCTAAAGACCAAGTGATTGCCACCCCCACAACCAGACCCCACTGGCTTAATTTGGCCCGAACTTCATAGTCATGTAAATTTTGCTTAGAAGAATCTGCATATCGAATTTCACTTCTTTATATACCTGAATACACGTGGCCTAGTCAGCTTTGCAGAGCAAGCCAACTCTGTGAAGTTAAGCAATACCGGGCACGACTAGACATTGGATGGGTGTCCATCAGTGACATACATTCCTTGCGGTCCCGACTGTTGCTACCATCTTACAGCTGTCGTTAAAAGCATTGTCCTAACATCTCCTTTAGGGGTCAGGAAGGGCAACCGGCCGTAAAAACCATTGCCACATCTAATAACAACAGCGACCCCATTCGAATAATGGGAACAGCTAATGATGACGACGATGATGATGATGATGATGATGATGATGATGATGATGAGGACATATTTAAATACACGTAGACCTTTTGGTCCCCTCTAACTCCTACCCACAAAACTCCGACCCCAGTAGGACATTCAAAACCAACCTGAATAATGAAGGTGGACATGCCCAAAGTAAGCTACATTCCGAATTTCAACGTTCTACTTCAAATGCAGAAACTACAAAGGGAACAGACGAACACTGTAAAAAAGTAGCTCCATTCTTACGCTAATTAATATCAAGAAATTAATCTTCCCGAGGAAGGTGTAGGAAAGTAACGGAAGCCTTGAGATCATCTATTTTTACCCTTTTATCTGCACTTTTAACCCTCCAATTTTTTTAATCAAAAAATTAATTTTCCTGAACGTAGTATTTAGAAAATATAAAAGAAACCTATCATCTTTGCTTTCTCATAATTTTCGATCGAATGATATATCACATGCCGTATGATGCCATAGCTCTAGACACCAATGACTGCTACCCCCACAACTCCGACCCCAGATTGATTCTTCATGGCTATTATTCTCGACCTCAGATGTGCTGATGTTCGCTAGATGAAGGAAAATATTAGGTGGAATTACTTCTTCTTCTGCTTCCTCCTTTTTATTACAGATTATTTCATTTTCTTATATGGGTTGCTCTTCTTTGACTCTTTTTCAAAGTGTGCGATTATCCACTAGCCTAACATCTACGTTCTTCTCTTCCATTCTTTGCAGACGACCCCTTTCCAATTTTCCTTGGTCTACCTCTTTTCCACGTGCCTGGAGATGTCATTCTCATTATTTTCTTTCCTGCATAATGTTCCTCCCTTCTCAAGACGTGACGAAACCATCTAAATCTTGATTACTGAATTTTATCCAGTATATCACAAACTTTTAATATACCTCTTCATAGATCGTTCTTAATCCTGTCCATGTTTGTTACCCCACACGCCCATCTCAGCATCCGTATTCCGCTAGCTTCATCCTGATCATTTCCGCTTTCTTCAAGAGAACTGTTTCCATCTCATACAGCATTGCTGGCCTCACTGCTGTCCTATATACATGTACTTTGCCCTTAAATATAATACATGGCGTTCTTTGTCATACATTACCCCTGATACATCCTTCCAGTTATTTTATCCCACTTGTGTTCTATGTAACTTATTTTTTTCACTATTCCCTTATCATCCATGAGTGAGTCCAAGTATGTAAAGTGAGTTACTTTCCTGATACAGTCCTCCGATAATTCTAATACCAAGCCCTGTCGCTCTGCACTTCCTCACTGCAGAGTTTATATTTTGTCTTGCTTCTGATTATTTTCAGGTACCTTTTCTTTCATCCAGCTAATAATATACACATTTGTCTCCAACGCTTATTTTGCACATAACTATAGGTCATCTGTATATAACAGATTTCATGATACTTTCTCTCTCTCTCAGGTTTTCCGTTATAACATTCAGAACAACAGTGAATGTTTTCCGTTATAACATTCAGACAGGAGCTCATTGCATATCAAGTTTACCTATTGTTTCCTCAATTCTCGACCTAACTTCTAGATTCGGCTTATCCCCCCCTGATTTCTTCTACAACGCACTACTCTAATTTTCACCACTCGTCCTCTCTAATTGACCAGACCTTCACTGTTTTGCCTGACAACCAATTCAGCGGCTCCCTAGACTGTGAAATTTCGGATCACTTACCAACATTTAGTTTTCAATCTTTTCTAACCAAGCTCCATCCCATTCCAATGTCTAAAGAATCCGTCTCGTTACCCCTAACAGGGTAGCAATTAGTTTTCTGGAATTAACTAATTGGAACACACTTTTTAGCCCAGAAGTTGATATTGACATCCTTTTTGAAAAGTTTCTGGCCCAAATTTTCAGTGGTTTCAACAGATACCTGTCATCCTTACCACATTCTCCCTCCGTTAAACAAACCTCCTTCCAGAAACCCTGGATGACCCCTAAGATTTTTTCGCTCATCCTACACAAAAATGCATTGTACCGTAAGTACACGCGTACTCCAAACGAGTATAATAAATTAAAGTTACGATCTTTCTCTAACTCCACACGGCTTATTATAAAACAAGTCAAATCTAACTATTTTAATTGTTTTTTTCCTAAAAGTTGCTAATAGCAAATCAAAATGGAAAGCTATTAAAAATCTTACTAACGGCGTCTCCCCCTTAATCTTACCATTTTCAGACCCTTCCACCCTTAACCCATCTCTCTTAATCAAGTTCTTGGAAACACTACTCCCCCACGCCCCCTTACAACCCTCACCTCAGTTACAATACCCCATCTCTGTTCCAATTAAATCAACCTCTTTTTTTATTACCCTGGCCTCCCTAGAAGTAACCTCAACAATAAAGTGGCTGAAACCCTCCAGAAGTCCCGACTCCCTAGGCATTAGTCCTAACATCTTAATTCAAGCTTGCTCCGGACTTGCTATTCCCTTAACCCTACTATTTAATATCTCCCTCACCCAGGGCAAATTCCCATCCTGTCTCCGCACTGCCAAAATAACACCAATATTTAAAAGGGTGGCTCCAATTAACTTTTCAAACTATAGCCCAATCTCTATTCTTCCCGTCTATGCTAAAGTGTTTGAGAGCCTTTTTTTAATCCCGTTTATCCAATTACGTATATCTTTTCAAACAATCCTCTTATTTCCTCCCAACACGGTTTCAGGCCTAAAACATGAATTACTCCTACATAAACTTTCCCAATTTTTCAACATTCGCGGTCCGTCCCTCAACTGGCTCTCAAGTTATCTCACAGACAGGCAGTATACTCTCAGCCTTTTCAATAAAACATCCCCAACAATCACTAGCAAGGTTATCCCACAAGGTGTCCCACAAGGTTGTCCCATAAGGTTCCATTCTATCCCCACTATTGTTCATTTTATTTATAAATGATCTCCCCCTCGCACTTTCCCCCCTCCCCTGTATTCTATACGCTGATGATGCAACAATATCTTTCGCCGATGCCACACTAAATTCTATTCAAGTAACATTTAATTTAGTCTTAGAAAAATTACTGCTATGAACATAACCAATCATCTGTCCCTCAATTTAGACAAAGCCATGTATATTATATTTCACTAATACAATAAAAAGTTTGATACCAGCTAATTTTCTTTACAATACGATGCTCAGCAAATTACTGAAACTAATTCTTTCAAATATTTAGGTATATATCTAACTTATAACCTCTCCTATGACGTTCATATTAACTCTCTAGCTCGCACATTAAATCAACGTTTGGGCCTATTCTCCCGTCTCCATTTTCTACCCCCAAAAATACTTCTTATTTATAACGCTATAATTCATTTCTCACTATCCTATGGGCTAATATTCTGGGGGGCAACTATTAAATCTAACATCCTACGCTTATATAGACTACAAAAATGGTTCGCCCGTATCTTGCTAAAACTTCAAAGCCAGCTCCAGTCTCTCACGTATTTAAAACTATTGGAATAATCTCAATACACCAGCTATACTCCATAAATTTAGCAATTTTCATTTTTAAAGCGCTCAACAATAATATTATAACATCCCTTCCCCGTTCACCGTTCATAACAAACAATGAACCCCCCCTACAATACCCGCCAAGCCGACTCTCTCCAAAAGCCGTTTATTAAGCACAGCTATCAGCTAAAAAGTGTTTCCATCTCAGTTAGTAAACTCTGGTCCTCCTTACCATTAGATCTCCGCGCCTTATCGAACATCACTACTTTTAAACCCCGCATAAAGAACCACTTCTCCTCACTCCCCATTAATTAACAACCACCCATATCCCCGCTTACCCCTTCCCCTATACAAAAATTTCAAACACCAATTTGTGTTATACTGTATCTCTATCCCCATCCTGGGACCTACCTTGTCGGCCCTTTGCCATACTGGCCTAGGATGGATGATTGTATTTGTCATAATAAATAAATAAATAAATAAATAAATAAATAAATAAACAAACCATTAAGGAATGACATAACCAAGTACCGAAAGGTTAAACTAAACCATTCGCGGAACTATATTTTTAAACAGCCCTATTTTAAACAGTAAGTTTCCAATGGGCCATAAAGATATCATTACATCACGTACCTTTGAACCAATGTCGGCTATCATTAATTTTACGTTGTATTCATTCATAACACATTTCAAGTCGTTTGATATATTACATGCCATATTTTAGCATTGAAAGTTCCAATGAACCATAATGGTTCCATTAAACCAAGTTCCTTGAAGCCAATTTGTACTATCATTAAGTTTACGTTATATTCATTCATGTCACATCATTCCAAGTCTTTTGATATATTACATGCCATATTTTAGCATTGAAATTTCCAATAACCGATAATGGTTCCACTATACCAGGTTCCTTAAAAACAATTTGGACTGTCATTAATTTTACGTTATATTCATTCATGACACCTCATTCCAAGTCGTTTGATATATTACATGCCATATTTTGGCAATGAAATTTCAAATGACCCATAATGGTTCCACTAAACCAGGTTCCTGGAAACCAATTTGGACTGTCATTAATATTACGTTATATTCATTCATGA
>JAHWFO010098252.1:185082-268119 GCA_023313115.1 Rhysida immarginata | reverse complement strand
CCACTAAACCAGTTTCCTTGAAACCAATTTGGACTATCATTAATTTTACGTTATATTCATTCATGACACATCATTCCAAGCCATTTGATATATTACATGCCATATTTTGGCAATGAAATTTCCAATGACCAATAATGGTTTCACTAAACCAGTTTCCTTGAAACCAATTTGGACTGTCATTAATATTACGTTATATTCATTCATGACACCTCATTGCAAATCGTTTGATATATTACATGCCATATTTTAGCATTGATATTTCCAATGACCCATAATGGTTCCACTAAACCAGGTTGCTTGAAACCAATTTGGACTATCAATAATTTTACGTTATATTCATTCATGACACCTCATTGCAAGTCGTTTGATATGTTACATGCCATATTTTAGCATTGAAATTTCCAATGACCCATAATGATTCCACTATACCAGGTTCCTTGAAACCAATTTGGACTATAATTAATTTAACGTTATATTTATTCATGACACCTCATTCCAAGTCGATTGATATATTACATGCCATAGTTTAGCATTGAAATTTCCAATGACCCATAATGGTTCCACTAAAGCAGGTTGCTTGAAACCAATTTGGACTATCAATAATTTTACGTTATATTCATTCATGACACCTCATTGCAAGTCTTTTGATATATTACATGCCATATTTTAGCATTGAAATTTCCAATGACCCATAATGATTCCACTATACCAGGTTCCTTGAAACCAATTTGGGTTATCATTAATTTTACGTTATATTCATTCATGACACTTCATTCGAAGTCGTTTGATATATTACATGCCATATTTTAGCATTGATATTTCCAATGAACCAAAATGGTTCCACTAAACCAGGTGTCTTTGAAACCAATTTGGGCTATTGTTAATTTTACGTTATATTCATTCATGACACATCATCCCAATTTGTTTTATAAATTACATGCCAGATCTTATCATTGAAAATTTTTGAGGGTGCCGTAAGGGTACCATTAGAGCACGTTCCATTGTTTCGATTACAACCATTTTCAAAATGGTTCATTTCCTGAACCATATTAATCAATTGGCCGAAATAGTAATTTATATCTGCTTCTATCTCGTCTTTACGATTTGTTTGATATATTACTCAATATATCTTCCCATTGAAAATTGCTGGGTGGGCTCGTGAAGGTACCGTTCGTGCACGTGCTATTGAACCTATTTGGATAATATTTGTGGTTGGTTGGTGCCATGTACCATATTCATTGACTGACGAAAATAGTAATGAATAACCGCTTCTATCTCGTCATTACTATTTGTTTGATATATTACTCAATATATCTTCCCATTGAAAATTGCTAGGCGGGAAAATAGAGGTACCATTTGTGCACGTGCCAATAAACCGATTTAGATAATATTTATAACTGGTTCGTGCCATGAACCATATTCATCGACTGACGAAAACAGATTTTGAAAATCTTTCATAGCCTCGGAGGAGTTTGAGTTACAGACGCACAGACAGACAGACAACTGACAGACAGACACGTTTCCCCACACTGATAGCATAAAGCACCTTTCGGTACTTAATAAATAAAATATCATGTTTCTCCAATGCCACTTTTGACAGTTGTGTTCTCATCCTTGTATATTTCTTGAATAATCATGATCAGTTTTCTGGTATTCCTCCTTTAAGACTCCTCCATAATTCTTTTATGGGAGCACTAGAATAAGCTGTTTCCAGGTCTATGAATACAAGGTAAAGCTTTCTCTTTTCTCCCTGAACCTTTCCATTAACCGCCGGAGTCCAAATATGCCATCTTCCTGGTATAAATCCAAACTATTCTCTGCCTATTGCTACTTTCTTCTTCAGTCATTCTACTGTCGATTATTATATTCATTGTATGTGACATCAGCTTTATTCTCTTGTATTTTGATAGTCTTAAGTATGACCTTTTTCCTTTGAAGATGGGATGACTAAAATATTTCTCCATTCATCTGCCATTTCTCTTTGTTCATGTCTTCATTATTAGATCCCATAAAAGATCAGCAACTTCTTTCTCTAGTGCTTTCCAGACTTTCAATGGGATTCCATCTGGCCCTCTAGCTTTGTTACTTTCATTTTTGGCATTGCTTCCAAGAATTCAGATCCGGTGATGATATGGGTTAAACCCTTATTGGCTATTCAATCTTCGATTTATATTTGTTCATTATCATTATTCTTTTTCATATGTTCTTTCTACTTTACTTAAACGTTGTCTGTAATAACACTGTTCTATTCACTTCTTTAATTAGTTTTATGTGAGAAATGCCTATTTTTGTCTTAAATAGCTGCCCCAAAATGATATTCCATTTTGGCTACTCTATTTAGCTGTTCTCTAGATCTTCACCTCTGTAATTTTTAATCATCGTATAGATTTAGGTATGCTTTTTTTGCCTTTGCTTTTTAATACTCGCCGCTTTGCTTCTTGTTTCTTCTCTTTATAGATTTTCCAATCTTCTGTCTGGTGAATATCCCCCTTCTTCTTCGTCGCTTTTTTTGCTTTCACTCACTCCTTTACCTCACTGTTACACCACCAACCAATTCTCTTTATCTCTCCATGACCTCCTAGCACTTCCCTACCACATCATCTTATTACATGTGCATTCCTATTCCACCATTCCTGTATATTCTCAAAACCCGCTGACACAATTTTCTAACAAAATCTCTCTGAATCTCTTCCTGGTTTCCCTTTCATTCATTTAAGTTTCCTTTCCCTTGATCTTGTCGCCTTCCACAGTTTATAGCTTTGGATCTGTAAATCCACGCACAGCAATTGATGTTGTGGAGTTACATGTTTATCAGATGAACTTTGCAGTAAAAGTGTGTCCGAGTGTCCAGTAGGTAGTCAATTTTTAAGTAACGATGCCCACTCTTGTAAGTAGCAAGGTGTTGGGTCTACTTCCTGACAAAGGAGTTTACCAGTGCCATTTCAGCAGAAACTGCAAAGTCTGTGATATCATCTCCTTCTGGGTTTCCATTTCCAAAGCTATATCCACCGTGCACTCGTTCGATTTCCATTCTTGAGACTATGTGATTATTAAAATCACAGCTCTGACATCATCTTCTACTTACTGTATCTCTTCATCCATTATTTTTCTTCAGGTACTTTTTCCTTTTTACTACAAGGAGAGTTTTTTTTCCTGTTTATGAGTTTATAATAAATGAACAATGAGCAATTATTTCATTTGATATTATATTAATGACCTCTTTTTCAGTTGTATTAACATTTCGCTTTTCAGATAAATCATATTGTATAACAAAGATTCTTTTTATGTTTTTTATCAGGAGAAAACTATCTGAGCTTATAGTGCCAGAAAAATAAGGGAACGCTTGTCGGCATTTTACTGGGGGATAGTTAAAAAGTTAAATTTTAAAGTTCAAATCAAGTTAAGTGTGCCATTTCACGTTTATTTGAGTTGTTTTTTTTACCATTCCATATCCGATAGCTTTATCTCGAGTCTGTGTTCCGTTTCTTCCCGTCATTTTTGATGGGCACTTTCAGAGTTAATTTAATAACACGAAACGACTCTGTCGTTTTAGCAATAATTTAAGACCTGACAAATTACATCGTGGTGTTTTCAGCTAAAACATGTGGAATTTTTACAGAAAAAATTATCCTTAATGTGCTTGAATTAATGAGATAAGAACTCAATAGCAGAATGTCACATTTCAATGAACTTTCGGCTGCTTAATATCATAGCCACTGGATTGTGAATCAAATTCTTCTTCCAGAAAATTCTTCTTTTTCTAGAGTGTGTAAATGTTTATGAAAACTTTGTGAAGATTTATCTAGGGCTTTGTGGTCTTTCCGGTAAAGTAAGAGAAAGTTGTCGTAAACAGGGTGAGGGAAAGTCTTGTAATCGAGCGTATAACTCGACAACTATTTGTGTAGATTAATGAAATTAAGAATATTATTACTAAGTAGGATACTGACATTTTCAAGTCTATGCAAGAAAGTGTTCATGAATTTTTGAAATTTATCTCCTAAGCTTTGTTAGATAGAGGCTTAGTGTCAATTGCAAAGTCGTAGAGCATCCCTCAATTAATTTAAATCGAATCTTATAATTATTGCTTTATTGGGAGAAACTTAAAGATAAAATCTCTTGAAGCTGGTAACGTACTTCATGTAATTTGCAGAGAAGCTCATCATTGGCGCGGACCAAACCTCTACACTGAAGAGCCAGAACATTATGACCATCTACTCAATAACGCATTACGCCACCTTTGGCCTGCAAAACAGCTGCAACTTGCCTTGGCATGGATGGCACAAGTTCTTGGCAGATGACTGGAGACAAGTTGTACCAAATGTCTAAGCAGCGATCACGCAAATTCGAGATATTCCGACATGGTGATATTTGAGCTCTGAGCTGCCGCTCCATGACATCCCAAATGAGCTCTATCGGTTAAGATCCGGCGAGTTAGGTGGCCAGGACATAAATTGGAATTCATCCTTATGCCTTATGCTCCTCGAACCACTCCAACACAATTCGAGCCTTGTGACATGGGTCGTTGTCCTGCTGGAAGATTCCATTCCCAGTTGAAAAGACAGACGCCATGTAAGGGTGCAACTGGTCCGCAATTATGTTCAGTTAGTCACCAGCTCTCATGGTCCGTTCTACCACAACTACGGGCCCCAGAGCCACCCGTGAGAACGTCCCCCAAAGCATAATACCGCCACCACCAACCTGTGTATGGCCGGCTGTACCCGGTGGGAGCAACTGTTCACCTGGAAGTCGGCGTACCCTGACAAGACCTTCCAGTGGCGGATTTAAGGGGGTGGCTACAGGGGCTATAGCCACCCCCCCATTGGTTCTAAACTTATACCATTTAGATAAATTGTAAAGATTTTTAATACTGCAATAATTTTACAAATTTACATTTACAAACTTCAGTATAGGAAAGACTCCAGGACCATCACTTCCCTGGGAAGGGGGATATTTGAAATAACTTATAAAATATTAGACAAGTCACCCGATTAGCCCCACCCCCTTGACCAAGTTCTAGATCCGCCACTGCGGCCATCGACGTGATGAATAAGAAATTGTGATTCATCCAACCAGGCAACTCTCTTCCACTTAACCATGGTCCAGTCTCGATGTTCCTGGGCCCACTGTAGGCGTAGTTGACAATGACACTTGGTCAACAGAGGCACACGAGTGAAACGTCTGCTGCGTAGTCCCATATCCAACAGTGTCCGCTGAACTGTGTATTCCGAAACACTTGCACTTGGACCTGCATTATATTGGGCTGTCAGCTGAGCCACTGTCTGGCGCCGATCTTGCTTTACCAAGCGGGAAAGTCTACGACGTCCTTTGTCTTTGATGGCGCGTGGGCGTCCAACACCTTGGAGTCTACTGCTAGTTTCACCGTCATTTATCCACTTTGCATAAAAACTAACAACTTACCAGTCATGCAGGTTTGGAGATACTCGTTCCGAATCTTCGGGCCATTACAATCTGCCCTCTATCAAATTTACTTAGATCAGCAGCCTTTCCCATCACTCGCAAAATTAAGTGCAAGACTGATTCCTTACCATTTCCACTTAATTACGTGCCCTCCACGTGATCCAGACGAGTTCATTCACCAATGTGGCTCTTCAGTGTATATTGACAGGGAGAAGGAGGCATGAATCAATACGGTGGTTAAATCAATAATACAGTAGGCTGGAAAAAATCATACCAATTAACGTGAAGTAGCTTTTCAATTTCAAGCATTTTTATCTTTAATTTTCTCCTAATAAAGCAATGATTTTAACATTCGATTTAAATTAATTGAAGGGTGCTCTACTACTTTGCAATTGACACTATGCCTCTATCTATCATAGTTTAGAAGACAAGTTTCCAAAATTCATGAACATTTTCTTGCATAAACTTGAAAATGTCACTACCAATAGACTGTTATTGTTGGCTTGTCATATTGTTGTAGGTAGTATTATTGTTGAAGTATAAATTTAAATAGATATTGTTGCATGAAAAACGGGTGGTTTTCCATTCATAAAACCCGTGAAACACGCGGAAATTAATGGCTAAGTAGTGAAAAACCTTTCCCGGACTATGTTAAAACAACATAAAAATTTGACGCCCATTGGTTTTCCGGTTGTAGAGATTATCGCGAATATACAGACAGACTGACTGACAAACAGGCAGACACACATTAAATTTTATTAATTTAGATTTATTTAGCTCCATTTTGGAAACTGGAATTAATGAAATAAATTAAATATTTAAAGTGAATGATATAGTTTTTAATGTCAATGTTCATGAGATATATACTCAGCGTTTATGACGGAAAACTTCGATGTCGTTGTTTGATGATTTTAGTTCGTAAATTTTGGTAGATACTCATTGGGTTGACTGGGATGTTGATGCATGAATTCTGGTTGGTTCTATGAGAGTGAAAAGTTATTAAATGTTGATTCTCTTGAAAATAATATTATTGATGAGAATGCATGGTCAAAAAGTTAATATGATTCTATTCCCTGTTTTATTAGGAGCTTTAGCGAAAAGCTACTTATAAGAATGCGCCCTTGGTCTGTACGTTTATTCGGCCGTCCGCCGTTTGCACGATATCTTGAAGACGGATTAACTTTTTTCAAATTCTGTTTTCAGAAATATGACCATCAAAGTCTTAGCTCGGCCGTATCAACTTTTAAAAATTTTTCGTGAACCCCTTCAAGTAGAATTCACGTGCTAAAACAGTGATTGTAAAGAATACCAACATAATGGCATGTCATATAACAATCGATTTGTCAAGAAGGAATGTATTATTATTTTCTGTTCATCTTTTAGGCATTATTGACATCGGCACGCGCATGAGAAATCGCTTTGTCGACGCACGACTGCTCAAGTCGTAGCCAACGAGAAAGACAGCCCCTGCGCGGAAAAGTCACCTGGCCATAGTAGTCCGGCCGACAATCCAACCTTCATTGTTTCCAACAAACGAAAAAATGTCGATTGTTAAAATCCAAGATGGAAACAATGAAGATTACATTGTTACTCGGACTTTTATGGTCAGGTGACTTTTCCGCCCCGGGGCCTCTCTTTCTCGTTGGCTACGGCTCAAATGTTCATAAATTATGTCATTAAGTAGCGGAAGAATGGAGCTGGTTATTGGTTTTATTTTGTCCGTCCACCCCCTTCATAATTTCTAGATTTTTTGAGGTAGAAAGTTGAAATTCGGAATGGAGCTTACTATGGGCATGTCCACCTTAATTATTTACTTTGGTTTTGATTGGTGCACTGGGGTCGGAATTACGGGTGTGGGATTTAGAGAGGACAAAAGATCTATGTGGTATTTAGATACTATGTGCAGGAATGAAATTCAATATCCAGATTCCTCCACGCAAGATCTACATTACTATGAAGTTTAGGCCTAATTGTTCCAGTGGGGTCAGAATTGCAGGGGCGGTAGTCACTTGGTCGTTAGAACTATGGCAACATATGGCATGTGATATGTCTTTCCATCGGAAATGATGAGAAAGGAAAGAAGATAGAGCTTTTCTACATTTTCTACACTCATTTTTGATTAAAAAAACTTGTGAGGAGGTAAACAATGCAAATAAAGGGTTAAAAATAGAAAACCGCAGACCCTACTCGGGGGGGGGGGGGGAATAATAAAAAATGTATAAATGTATATCTGCTTCACTGCTAAAGCTCCTCCTTGGAATGTTTACAAGATTATATTCTATTTATTATTATTATTGTTATATAATTTACAAATTTTATTGATTCGATTTTTTTAATTATAATTATGTAAAAAATTATTATTGAAATATTACACTAATTTTATGGACTTTTTTTTCTTGTTTATTGTTTAATATTATTATATTTATTCTTTTTATAGTATTAATAATTTTTATATCTTATATATTTTATATATCTTGTAAGCTGTTATTTGCTTTTATAACCTGTACGAAAGTTCAAATAAAATAAATAAGCTGTCAATTTAAAGCGAAATTTCAAATAAATAAATAAATAAATAATAACAATAGTCTCCAATAAATCAAATTTAAAAAAATTTAAATTTAACATTTGAAATTAAATTGTAAATACTTAGCAACTTGCCGTTATTTATCTCCCAAGACTCTTTTGCAACCAGAGATGCGTTCCTTCAAATCATCCAGGTGTTTTATTAAAGGGGGAATATCATCCTTGACGTATAGTTATCCCCACAATAATAAATCGCAGGGTGTTAAATCAGGTGATCCCAGAGGCCAAATCAGAGGGACAAATCATGATTCCCGGCACAGTCGATTCAGTGATACTACATAACTTCAGATGGTAGGATTCAGATTGTCGCGAACTACTTAACTTATAAAACTTATGGAATTCTATCTATTTAAATCGATATGTTTATCAGTTCAATAAAAAAAATAAGCCAGCTTTAATTTTGCACCATCTTTTTTGAGTATTTCTGTAGTTTTAATTTTATTGTGTGGTTTTATGTTCTGTGTAGTTACGATTTAGATAAGAAGGAGTCTAATCTTGTTTCAGGTCTTATGTCAAAGCAAAAATTGATAAAGTATAAGGCAAAAATATTAGGAGTCCTCTTTTTAGTAGCTCTTATGTTAAGTTCTGCTAACAAAGAGGACGAGAGCGTTGCTTTTAAGATAATACGTGAGAGTGCTTATCTAGAAGGCCTCAATCCTGCGTACTGTTGAGTTATACGAAGCGTTACGTCTCTCATTCAAGCCACGAATTACTTGCTTCACTTTACAATTACTGTTGAGGAAAATGTCAGGAGTCCAGAACTTTTTTCTGGTGAGCCCGTATAAAGTTCAAATAAGTTCATCGGTAGGCCAGTTTTTCTGTTCGGAATGGGAATTTCCTTTCAGGAGGATCTGATTGTATCATAATGCATCTGATTGCGTATGGAAATGCACTTCATCATTTACGAACTTTATTTCGAGCAAAAAGCTACTTATAAGAATGACGCTTTGTCTGTACGTTTCTCCGTCCGCCGTTTCTACGATAACTTGAAAACGGATTAATTTTTTAAATTTTGTTTTCGACATTATCTTCATCAAGGCCATAGCTAGGCTGTACCAACTTTTCAGGCTTTTTCGTGGACCCCTTCAAGTTGACTACACGTGCTAAAACAGCAACCGTAAATAATACATAGATAATTGCATTTCATATAACAATTGATTCGTCAAGAATGAATGCACTGTTACTTTGTTTCTCTTAAGCATTGTTGACATGGTCACGCGCACATGACGAACGCTTTGTCGCAGCTAAAGCTCCTTCTTGGAATGTTTGAAAGATTTTATTAAGCGATTTAGCAAAAAGCTACTTAATAAGAGTGTCGCTTGGCTCTACATTAATGCGGCCAACAGTCCGCCGTAGAAGATAACTTGAAAACGTATAGCTCGGCTGTATAAACTTTTCAGGCTTTTTCGTGGACCCCTTCAACTCGATTGCACATTCTAAAATGAATACACTGTTATTTTCTGTTTATCTTTTAAGCATTATTGACATGGACTCGCGCTAGTGACAATCGCTTTGTCGCAGAAAATGGGCATTCCTTCTTGGAATGTTTGCAAAATTTTATTATTAAGTAGCGGAAGAATGGGGCTACTTATTGTTTATTTAGAATGTCCGTCTGTCCGTCTGTCCGTCCGTCCCCTTCATAATTTCTGCATTTTTTGAGGTAAAAGTTGAAATTCGGAATGTTGTTTAATATGGTCATGTACACCTTGACTATTTCGTTTGGTTTTGATTGGCCCACTGAGGTCGGAGTTTCGGGGTTGGGAGTTAGAGGGGACCAAAATGTCTACGTGTATTTAGTGTAGCGACCTAAATATTACGGCCCGGAGAAAGAAATCACTATGAAAGCGTAGCGGTCAAGGCGATTGAAAAGTTACATTTGGTGATAATTCTTTTCTCTTTTGGAAAACTTAAATTCCGAAGCAGAAAACAACCCACTGTAAGAAAACCCAGAAGAAAGGGGTAATGGGAAAAAGCTTAAACTATTACCGAGACAACGGGATCCAAGCAAAAACTGAGGTTTATTACTGTAATTGTTTCTGTAGGCTTTTTTTTTTTTATAATCCAAAACAACAAAAGCATATAAATATTGATCAATAATTGAGATTACATAGATCTTTAACAAAAGAAACAAAAAAAAACCATACAGTAAAAAGTGACTGGAGGGTAATCAACAATCATTTACTAATAGTACCACACAATGAACAAAACGAAGACCCTTAGCGCTTCGACGGGGTTCTTGCTTGGAATGTAAAAACAGAGTTAAAAAAAAAAAAACACCCTCCGGAAAAATGAACGGAGGGTAGAAAACATCTCTCAAGGGTTAGAGGAATGTGGATGTTCCGGCGGATGAAGACTGTAAAAGAAAACCAAAGAAGACTACAGACAGTAAGATTGATTATGTTGCACAGTATTTACGGTATCAACTAATGAGCAATAACAATTAGCTTAGCTAATTCTAAATTATTCTGGATTTCCCTATTTTTATGACGCACGAAGACTTTAAAGCAGTCGACGGTTCCAACCTAACGAAAAGTCCCACTCTAAAGTTCTCCGAACAAAAACGAAGCCAAAATCTCAATCACAAATGAGGGTAGAAACGTCCCATAATGAAATAGTAGCGGATTTTTACGTTCGAAGTGGATTATCGGTGACGAAAACAACTACTAAACTTTTGCTGAAGAGAAGAAAGGAAGAAACGCAAAAAATAAAAAAAAACAAAAATAAAAATAATAAATAAAATAATTAAAAAAAACCAAATAAAATTAACCTGGGGTGGCCTAGGTATGATCACGAAGGATAAAAGGCCGGGCAAAGATTAGAAGGTAGGGAAAGGAAAAACTGGTGAGAAAATAAAAGATTAGTAATACACAGGATGAGATAATCTTACTTAAAAAAGGGGGGGGGGTTCTAGAAATTTAGGCGTCGACTACTAAGGTTATTTTCCGCCTTTTACACAAGTTATATCTGTACGCAGCCCGGGACAAACACAAACATCCTTGCCCACAGCAGGATTCGAACCCACGGCCAGGCGGGCTCGAGAACTACAAAGCCTACGCCCTAGCCCTCTCGGCCACCTGGCCGGCACTTAAAAAAGGAACAAGAGGAATACACGAAAACAATAGAATAGTGGCACTGGAACTTAGCGCCAGAAAAGTCAGTGAGCTGAGTAGAACCACAACGAAGAAATCACCTAAATGCAAAGTACGACTGAGCAAAGCAAAAAAAAAAGTTTAATTAATGCAAACACAAGTTTCTACAGAAACTCATGTTGCCGGGAAATCGAGAGGAACAACGTCTGAGAAGCGGACCGCATCAATAACTTCGACTGCTGGGACGATGGATTCGGAAATCGTTAACTTGGTCGAAAGAATTACTCGAATAGAAGCTGGATCAAAAGTTCGAACAGGATACGGCCCAAAATTTCCACAAAACCACGCAGGCTAGAGCCAACATAAACCAATGGCTAAAACGAGTAAATTCAATTTGGTTGTTGGCAATCTATGATGCCAAGGCTAGGTCTATTAACGGTGAAATTAACTCCTCGCTGTGATTGTCGAGGAAGCTCCGACCATAACGTTGGCCAAGACTAGAATGTCCACTTTTGCTCCAACATAGTGTTGGGCGATATATCGATATTTTTCCGATAAACGATATTATTCCGGGCAATGTTTAAACGATAATCGTATTTTTAAAATAGACTGGAGTCCAACAGTCTACCGAGATAACTATTCTTTTGCTCACCCGTTTTTTTTTTTTTTTTTTTTTTTTTTTTTTTTACATAATTCTGTTTTTGTTTTGTAATGCGCGGTCCGTGACGCAGAATTCCGTGAACAATGGCCTGGAACTTGGGTATAACGATTACAACCATCAAGAAACAGAAAATCGCGCGATAAAACAACCGGGGCTTTTCCATTAAGACAAGAAAATAAATCGTAAATATTTAACACTACAAGTATTATTTATTTATGATAAATTCCATTCCTTCACTTTTAAAAGAACCCATTAAAATTAATTTCAGAAAAATCCTTAAAGATTAACAAAACGCGTCATCGCGCTAGAAGAGAATTGAAAATTAAATTGCGTTCTAAGGGAAGAAACAACAAAATACCAAATATGGTAGTACGGAAGATCCGTAGCCCACACGAACTGTCGACACAAAGAACATTACCAGTACAAAATAAATATACATGTATAATTAAAAGATAATGATGACGGCACAACATTTAAATATATAATGAACAACATAAGTTTGCAAGCGTCCACTAGCTTCCGAAAGAATTTATGCCATCACAAGGTCAGTAAAACACAACGCACCAAGAAAGCGTCCTGCGGCCCCTTTTTTTTACTTTAATTACAAGGGGGGACCACTGTAATCTTCAAAACAGTACATGCGTAATGTCTGCTGCGAGCAGAATGGAGGATAAGTGCCGCGTAAAGTTACTGCCAACGACCCCTGCATAAGTTCATTTCTATAACAAACCCTTAGAACCAGTGTCGAAGTTCGAGCACCAGGAATATCGATTACAGCAGGTCGCCGCAAAACTCGGGGGAGGTGGAACCAAGACGAACCAATACCCAGTCCGCGAATACGTATGAAAGGAAGAGTCCTTTACTGGTAGCGAGGACATCCCCCCCCCCCCCCAAAAAAAAACCTTTCTTTTTCAGGCGCGCTACTTTAAGTGCGTAAAAGAGTGAAATTCGTTTTGCAGATTCCTCTAGGCAAGATCTACATTATTATGAAGTTTAGGCCAAATTGTTCCTCTGGGGATCGGAGTTGTGGGGCCCCCAACTAAACTAGAAATGTTGAGAAACGAAAATAACTAGAACTCTTTTTCATTTTCTAAATACAGGGTTAGTTTAAAGTTGCGCACACTAAAGTTTAGCTGCCCATAAAAGTACTATTTTGAGATTTAAATTGAAGTATCACAGAGATTGGTTGAAATGTTGGCTTTTATTTTTAGCAGACAAATTTTAGGTATTACAATAAATGTTGGAAATGATGTCGTCTTAAGCGAATACAAAAGCGTGTTCTTTTTTACCAGATTTCGCGAGACTCTGCGAAGCATGGCAATATTGATGTTAGAAATGGCTGTTGTGATGTTCGTTTTCAGCTCAGCAATCATGTGTGGACTGTTCACATAAACCACATTTTTCAGATGACCCCATAGGAAGAAATCAGGGGATGATAAAGCTGGCGAAAGAGGGCTTCGTTTCGAACATTTATTGTAACACCTGAAGTTTGTCTGCTAAAAATAAAAGCCAACATTTCAACTAATCTGTGATAATTTATTTTTATTTAAATTCTCAAACTGGTACTTTTACAGGCAGCTAAACTTTGATATGTGCGAATTTAAATTGACCCTGTAGTAGGTTCGAGAAAGTCAATTTTTCGATTTAAGAAAATTGGCGGGGAGGGGGGGGGGGTAAAGAGTGCAGATAAAAGGATAAAAAACGATCTCAGAGCTTCCGCTACTTTCCTCTGGGGGTTTAATTTCTTGTTTGATGTATATTTAAGTGAATTGCTTAGAATTAAACTGTTATCTTCATATTCAATATCTGTCTCCCTCATTTAATGTCATTTTTCTTATTCAACTGCTTAAAACATTGGAAGGCCACATCTGAGTCATTCCACTTCAAATCGCATCAAATCGGGTGATAATTGACTTTAGGGTCTCCGACTTTTCTTTAGGGTCGACCTACAGTCACGAGAGTGCTGTTTTTATTGTTCCTCTATTTTGCGTCGAGCTGAAGATCTGAACAGAAATCACTGAAAATTAAGTTTTTGATAGCTTTTCACGCAAGAAATGCACAAGAGTGCTACAACAATTTAAAGATTTTAAACTTACTTACAGTGGACTAAACGTATCTTTATTGTTACAAAAATTTAGATGTGTAATAGGATAATTTGGACCATCTGTTCGGTCGGTTTGCAAAGTTCAGGTTAATCGAGAAAAGCCTTCTCTTAACAATAATTAATCTTTTTTTCCCATCTGTTATCGTGTTCTCGCCTTTTTCAACAATGTCTTTATTGAACTCTCGAATCTACTCGTGACTTCGCTATCTTTCGTCGCGGGGTGTTGTCCTCGAGCGTCAACGTTGAGTTTTATTGTATATCTCGTGCCTTGAGTTTTGTTGGTTAATAAAAATAAACCAGGGAGGAAATAGTACAAGGCAGATGCCAAACTGATGATTTCATGCTAATCTGGTCGGAGCAATTCTTCTCCAGGAGGGACATGGGAGCCACCCTGTACAAATGCCACGTGTGCAATGCCCAGTGGAAATTGTATACCATTAACTAGCAGCAATTGCCATCCAAACTACTGACGCAACATTCATACAGTTATGCTTTAAATCAAATAGTTTATTTAACCCAATAAACTTTAATTAGTGTTCAATTTAATCAAGATAGCTTGACTTAAAAACTGAGAAGAGAGATAAAGAATGCTACCTATCTTTAAAAAAAGTGATAAGCTAATGCTTAATATAGGTTTACAAATTATAACACCTCGGCCAACTCCAAATACAAACCATCGTACAATCAAAGACTTAGGCCCAGGAGTATTTTGTAATGGAACATGGGGTAAATAAATTCCCATTGCCCCTCTCAGTTCAAATCAGGTAAGTACTAACTAGAAGAACTATGAATATCGGTCCACATCAGGTAAATAATGATTAGAAGACGTCCGCGTTCAGTCTTCTCCAGTTTTCTTTAATCGGAAAATATAGCTAAATCAACGTCTATCTTCGCCGACTTGGCATAAGAATTCGGGGTTAATGTTAACTATCTGCACATAACTTAATCATAACTTAGCCATCAACTGTCACTAAATAGAAAAGGGGTATATATCAGTTCGTCAGAAGGGAGTCCGGGGGGGGGGGGGCACAGACCCCCAGTCTTTAAAAAATAAATTCATTTACCTTGGTCGCATCATCAGTCATCGCGCGATGTGCAGATAGTTAACATTAACTATCATAACCCCCACTTAAAACGTTGAATGTACGTAGATAGAATCATACAACGGAATAATTCAGCTCGGCCGCAAGAGATATCCTATTCCCTGATGAACGTGTACCTCGACTCCGCATATGGAAAATTCCAAACAAATTCACAAGCAGCAAAACAATTTTCAACTACATTTTCCGTCGCACGCTGCATATCTTGCCAATAGGACACTTCAAGACTTGTTATAAATTGACACTCGCTATACTATAAACATCTGCTTATTTCAACGTGTTGAGTATTATGCACCTCGCCCGTCTTCTATCAGAGTCACAACACGCAAATTATCTGTTGTTCGCTGTTCGTCGGGCTCGCCCGCATCGCCGAACGTTTTCCATTTTCATTGCGGGAAAACATACAAAGTGTTCCTTGCCTGCTTCGACGCCACGGATTCCTCGGCTTTTCTTTATCAGGCAGCAGAAACTCGCTCCGTCCTACTCTCACTACGTCTCCATTGCTTTTCCTCTCGTCTTCTCGCGAGGTTTTTTTCGGGAACTTCTTCCGCTTGTAAAAACTTTTCTATTTAAAACGACACTTCGACTTCCAGGCGTGCAACAACAACGTTCTTCTGGACGTATCGTCTTGCAATTTGAATCATTTCTTGTCTTGCCACCAAAGCTACATGTGTGCAAAATTTTTAAATAAATCGACCCATTCCTTCTAAGTGTTGCATTTCTTTTGCCAGCAGTGAAGTTAAAATGAGCTATGAATTAAATCGAATTTCATAGAAACATGTGTTTATAGAACACGTTAACCGGTCAAAGTCTGAAAATTTGACTGCGAATATTTTTTTAAGAAATTGTTAGATCAAAGTTAACACCGTGCGGTTACTTACTTTGATTTAGGGAATGTGTAAAAAAAAAAAGTTTGAACCTTTTATAAAAATGTAGTTTAATGTTGCTACATTGTGTTGTAAAGGACCAAATGGTTAAATGAATTTTTAACAAAACGCTTTTCTGCAACCGCCGACAATGGCTGAAATGTTCTGGACTGGAATCACTCCGGTTATCGCAAAATATCAATTTCGTTGTATGCTAGCTGCATTGTCAATTGGAAAAATAAAAACTTATGAAGGCATACAAAACTTTTCGAGAGTATCCGCTCTCATCTTCAGGCAATAAACCAATTTCAAAGGAATGCCTTCTTTAAAAAATCCAGAACTTTAAAATGATGTACTCAAAACACAATAATTTTTATTTTTGTTAGATAGGTATGTGAAAATATCCAATGTGGGATAAATCTTTTAATAGAAGATTAATTCAGTATGCAGAGTAGTTGCACCACTTCACCAAAGAGACTGGCTTCTATTTACATCCTATACAGATTGAGCTATTTGTCTGTGTTCATGCTTGAGTTAATATTAAGTGTTTTGCCGCCTGGTCAGAACTGGTTCATCTACCCTATATAATTAAAAATTCAAACAAAATGCATATTCGTAATCATCACCAAATTTTGTTACCGATAATACTCGCGCGCATTTTTATTTTCTTCGTTGTTATTTGCTGCAAAGCATAGATTTGTTTCACTCTGTATGTATTTACAGGGTTATTACAAATGATTGACCCGATTTCATAAATTCAGTGTAGATTTATTTTTTTGATATATTGTCATCAAACTTTGCAGACATATTGGAAAACTCAAAGTTTTTTGGCATATTACAAGTGCTCTATATGTGCCCCTCTAGTGATTCTCCAGACATCAAGTCTATAATTAAGTTCATTACACACACCGTGTGAAGCATGTCCTTATCCATTTTTTGAAAAGCATTGTTGATGCGAGCTTTCAGTTCTGGTAGTTTTGTTGGCAGAGGAG
Source organism: Rhysida immarginata (assembly GCA_023313115.1). Lineage (NCBI taxonomy): Eukaryota > Metazoa > Arthropoda > Chilopoda > Scolopendromorpha > Scolopendridae > Rhysida > Rhysida immarginata. The sequence goes on along the minus strand of JAHWFO010098252.1, from coordinate 251,306 downwards.
ACATAAACACTCATTCATCTTTTACATAATCTCATATAAAAAAAATCGCAAGGGGGTTAGAGACTGAGATGAATGAAAATCAAGCACAAAAAAACAGCTCACTGCTGTATCTCTCGTGGCATAAATCAGAAGCAAACCTGCAGCAAAAAAAAAAAAAAACTTTTTGAGTTTTTCCTATGTCTGCAAAGTTTTGTGACAATATGTCAAAAAATAAAGCTAAGTGAATTTATGAAATCGGGTCAATCACTTCTAATAACCCTGTATGAAAACGGTTATCAAAAACGGTTTAGGATATCATATTAGATACCCTTAAAACAAAAAAAAACATCAAAATACTTAAGTTTTTTAGCATATTTGCCATTTGTTTGTGTGTTGTTTTAATTGAAAAGAACACATCTCGACATTACTAGAAACGCTTTCCAGGTAATTATAATTGTAGAAATCATAGATTATAGGAAGAAAAACCTGCCAAATTTAATCGCCTTTAAATATACTTTCATTTGAACGTACAATTATTTACTGTTATTTCATTAATATATTTAACATATCATTAGACTTTGAAGCTGTTATAGCGGTCACGTTCTTTTCCATTTTGCTAGAAGCAATTTAAGGCGCTCGAGCATCAGGAATAAATTAAAGTCGGCGGTGACGTAGGTAAACGTTTATTTTTTATTTTTCTGTTTGAGGTATTAATTGATCCAGGGGGGGCGAGAGGTTAATTGAGCCCACTCGACCTGCGAAGACCTCGACATAGCGATGAAGGGATGAAAAGAGATCAAAGATAAAACCAGGGATACATTGAAAACCTAAAGAGGTTTCTGAACTTCAGGTTAATGAACCTGATAGCGTCCTGGTTTGGCTATCAAATACTTAGTTCTTCCCCCGGAAAAAAACATTATTGAAAAAAACGAACTTGATTGAAACCCAAATTTACTAAAAATGACCGCTGAATAATCATTATTATTAATGTCACTGTACTTTTTAGTTTTCCCCCTTGAAAAGTTCTTCATTTACCACAGCTGTTGTTGAAATTCCTTTACGTTTCAGAGTTAATAAAAGTACTCATTTGTTTATTTGATGTTGAACTCGAGTCAATGACAAATGAATATGACGAATGTGTTTCATTTTATTGACTATAAAGGAAGGAAAAACCTCTTACCATAAATAAACGTCCGTGATATGGAACGCCGGATACGTATTTCAAAGAGATACGTGTGCATTAGTGCATTATAAAAGGGAGGGTCGGGGTAAATGGCTAGAATTATTCTCATTTGTTAAGCTCAATAGAATAAGCTAATTAGAGATGGCATATAAAAAGCTACATACTTATTTTTTAAAAACCGCCTATCCGTTAGGGTCGCAGGGGTACATGTCCTTAATGGTAATACCCAAGCGACAAGAACCCAGATTCTTCATGTAGTCTAGCCATCTGGTTCTAGGCTGACCCATTGGTCTCTTACCCACCGATTTAGAAAATAATAACTATCTAGGAAAACCAGTTTGCCGTATCCGTATCACGTGGGCATACCAACGCAACTGAAACTTCTCAATGCGGATAAGTAGCGTCTCAACACGTAAAGACTCCCTTATTGTTCTGCTGCGTACTCTTTCGGTTATTACCAAAGATATCTGACCGTAGGTGAGAATGGGGACAAAGATAGATTTGAAAACCGAGAGCTTGGCTCACGTTTCGTTACCACGGATCGCCACAATTTGCGTCTGAGACAGCTTACTGCACCGATCCGGGCTTTCAATTCTCTGTTCTGCCGCCCATCACTTGTGAATGCAGTCCCGAGATACTTGAACTTCTGTACCTGTCTCAATGGGGCTTCCCTAACATGGAGAGTGCACTGAGAAGGCTGTCTTGAAAGGACCAGAAACTCTTAGCCCACACAGATTTTCGTCCTAGCCTCTGTCCTAGGCTGCAAAAAGATCAGCGCATGCTGAAGCTTAGTGCAAGAAGACCAAAGGAAGACTAGATCATCAGAAAAGACAACCTCTGCATCAAGCAGTCACCCACACCAACACGCTCATCACCTCGGTTGCCCTTGTCTATCCAGTCCATAAAGATAATGAACAGGAGAGGGGACAGTATGCACCCGAGTGAACAGTTATGTGCGCAATTGAAACGCATAGAGCTGTCGTATAGAGTCATGATAAAATTCTAGAAAAACAAAAGAAAATACAACAAGAGAAAATTACAGAAATTGGAACAGAAAAACTAAAAATTAAGATAAATTAAATCAAACAGAACAGACCCTGGGATTGGCCTTTGTATTATGATCCCTTTTATGGATTTCAATGCGCTCAAAGTTGTTTAATTAATTTCCTAAAGTGACAGAATTTTAACTTAAAATTTCTCAAACCAATACTTTGACTTGATATCTGTGACCTACTATATTTAATATGAGCGAAACGTTCTTTCCACCTTTTGATTATTAGAAGCTTTAGCATAAAAGCTACTTATAAGAATGCTCCCTTGGTCTGTACGTTTATCCGGCCGTCCGTCCGCCGTTTGCACGATAACTTGAAAACGGATTAACTTTTTTAAATTCTGTTTTCAGAAATATGACCACTAAAGTCTTAGCTCGGCCGTGTCAACATTTCAGAATTTTTCGTGGAACCCTTCAAGTCGAATTCACGTGCTAAAACAGTGAGTGTAAAGAATATCAAGCTAATGGCATGTCATATAACAATCGATTTATCAAGAAGGAATACATTGTTACTTTCTGTTCATCTTTTAAGCATTAGTGACATCGGCGTGCGCACGTGAAATCGCTTTGTCAACGCACGATTGCTCAAGTGCTCATAATCTATATTACTCAGTAGCGAAAGAATGGAGCTACTTATTGGTTTTATAATGTCTTAACTGTGTACCCCTTCATAATTTCTACATTTTTTCAGGTAGAAGGCTGAAATTCGGAATGAAGCTTCCTATGGGCATGTCCATCTGCACTAATTACTTTGGTTTTGATTGGTACACTGGGGTCGGAATTACGGGGGTGGGATTCAGAGAGGACAACATATCTATGTGCTATTTAGGTACGTAAAGGCGTGAAATTCAGTATCCTGATTCCTCTAGGCACGATCTACATTACTATGAAGTTTAGACCCCGGTGTTCCATTGGGGTCGGATTTGCGGGGGTGGCAGTCACTTGGTCTTTAGAACTATGGCAACATATGGAATGTGATATATCATATGTTCGGAAACAATGAGAATGGAAAGAAAATACGAGCTTTTTTTTTCAATTTCTACATATTACGTTCGAGAAAATTAATTTTTTGATTAAAAAACTTGGTGAGAGGTAAAAAGTGCAGATAAAGGGGTAAAAATAGATGACTTCAGGATCTGCTACTTGCCTTACCCTACTCGGAGGGAGGATGAGGGGGGAATAATTTTTTAATAAATGTATAAATGTATTTCTCCTTCACTGCTAAAGCTCCTACTTGGAATGTTTACAAGATTTTATTTTTTGTGAACTTTGCCTGACATAAAGTTTATAACTAGGATTAGGAACCTTAGGTAAAAACATATTTTGTTTATGGTTTCAGTACTAAGAGATATGCACAAAAATGTGTTTTTTAATATATGATTTTTAGTTTAAGAGTTATAAAGACCTAAAAAGGCATATTTAATATTTTGTGACATATTTCGGCTTATCAGACCTAAAAGGCATATTTTGATTGCATTGTCTTCTTGTGGTATCGCCGTTGTGATCTATGATCAACTGGGCTAGTTTCCGCCTTCGCCAACAGATAATGCCACCGTCGCTATTGGTCTCGACCGTTCGGAATACTCGACACCCATTGGTGCAGCATCGCATTGGTGAGGACATATAAGGGGCCGCTATCGTTGACAGCATAAAAAATTTAGAAGGGCGATTGCTTTTTCATAAAGCAGTTGCTATTGTGTTGAAGGTTGTGGAGGCAATCGAATCAGTGCCAGTTTCACCTAAACAAATACGTACTTATCCATGCAAAGCTAAAAGATATTCTTGATTAAAAAAACAAAAAAAAACAGGTTGGAGAGGAATGCAATTTCAAAAATTTTATTCAGAGAACAGTGTCACATTCCGGACCCAAACTACATGACAGAAGAAATTGCTGTATTTTCCAAAGCCCCTATTACCTGGTGTGAAGTAGAAAGATCATTTTAACAGTATAAATCTATTTTACGTTCAAATCGACAGAGGTTCACCCACGGTGTAAGATTAACAGTACAAAAGGCTAATCTTACACCGTGGGTTCACCCCAGAAAACTGGGAGCTATACTTTGTTACTCACTGTAACGTTCGAAATTACTAGAATGGTGAAATTTCTAATTATTCATACCATTTGTTTGTTAAGGAGTACTTAATTTTAATAGAATATCTATGCATTTAAAGGGAATATGAACCTACGTATTTTACTTTGTTTTTAGGACCTAAGATTCCTAACCTTATTTATAACAAGAATCACATTTAAGTAGATAGATTCCCAATTTAGGATTACCTGTAAGTACTTTTAGTGTATCCTTACTTTTTAATGCAATCCTTAAAGTGCAAGCGTTAAAAATCTTTATAAAGCCTTTAGTTATTTCTGGAGCTTAAGTTAAAACTTATGTAATTAAAGACAGTTGCCTATGGAGTTAGAATTGTGAATCTTTTTTTAACTTTAGATCCCCCCTTTTAGTATTTTAATGTATTTTGTTAGATAAATTTTACGGTTTGTCTCAATCTTGCCGTTGAGAATGAAGATATAACCTTTGAAGTACGTATACCTTTGAAAGATATCTGGGACGTTCTTTCATGGTAAGAAATTTTCCCTTCCTTTATAGGCAATTCCACGCGACAATTCCTTCTTATTTTTTTCATTTTGTTCAAGTAATTTATAGAAGTCAGAAATTGCACTTGACGTCAAATGTGTCTGCATTTTGCACATGTTCCATGATGACTAAATTATTCAAATATACCTTTGCATTGAATGCACCACATCAATAGAAAAGTGTTTGTTCAAACACAATTCAATGCTTTTCAAAATTCTATCAACGATAGACTGTTTCGTTTAATGTATATCAAATGCCAAACATTTCGTAGCAAAGTCACATTTTCTTCCTATATTTGTATTATTAGCCATCTAAGAATTATCAACCAATCGATAAGCAAAACGTTTGATATGGAAGTTTTCAGAATGTTACACTTCCATATTGATTTCGTGTGACGATAACTGTTCATTTTGTTGTATGCAAAGTAAAGTCAAGACTGACTGATTAGAAGCTTCCTTGGCTTTAAATCAATCTTTGGTAATGATAAAACAGCAGTTTTGAACTCAACAATTTATACACAGATTAGGCATTTGGAGATTATGGAGCTTTATTGTGGAGTGTCTAATAAGGGTTAGGGAGTGAAGAACAATAGGAGCCGATGGAGAAAAATGAAGACGGTAGGTTGTATAATCATTGCTCAGGATGAGCCGATCTCAACAAATCTTCATTTCATGGTAAATTCTCAACCATTTGAGAATTCGTCATGAACATTCTTTCCCTTCGTTCGGTGCCGTTGACATTTAAAGAAGGGAATGATGGGAGGGCATCGGTGAAGTGAAGGGTGAAGGGGGATGGATCTCTGACACGAGGGAAATGGAGATTTTTCAAAAGAATTCACGAAAATTTCCTCCGTTCATTGGTTGTCAGCAGGGGGAAATGAATTCCGTCTTTCCAAACTTCCCATGACAGATAATATTGAACTTCTCATTCAATCGTTGCTATTGTCACGAACTTAAAAGAAATAATGATAATAAAGGAATTTGAGTTCAGTTATTCTAAGCAAAGTTTATTTTAAGTCTACCTACGGGGATTTGCTTATCATAATAATGGAAATCATAGTTGGCAGATGATAATAAAAATATTATTGGACCACCGAAGGAGCATACAACATTTGCCTGTCATTACGTATCGATTATCTTGTAAGTTTAGAACTCACCACGTAGATTTAAATAAAGGCTTTGCATTGTTTTCAAACATTAGTTTCTAAAGAAAAATCCGACCACTCTTATCCGTTCTACTCTATATAATATTTATAAGTTTAGGCGCAAATAATTGATAATGAGTTTTCGTCTCTAATACCTAGAGAAATAAAATTAAATTTGGTAAAAATAGAACTGAAAGATTTTTATTAGAAATACATGAAAGATATACGGTAAATCATTTTCTACTATAGACTTTTCTCGCATCTAATAACTGGGAATTATTCAAACAAAATAACCAAAGGAGAAAATCAGTTTATTTCCTTTAATGAAAATATACACACACGCAAACTGAAACATAAAGAAAATAGTAAAGACCATTAAGAAAGCGTTAATAATGCATTATAATAGTTCTCTTCTGTTTACAACTACAACGTCTTTACCAATTTGACATTTATATGTGGATCAAATTTTTCAATCAACTTTTCATCTGCTTGCCATAATTCAAACGACTACAAATTTAGCACACTGTTTAATCTCCGGTGACAAACACAGCCTAATATAAATAGTTTCAAAAGTCTAATTTTTGAGAAAATGTTAAAATTTCATTTCATTAGCACAGCTGTGAAAGGGATAGGCCTCTTTTCAATTTCCATGGCAAATATGTACAGAAACTCTCATCATCTCACATCCATCCAAGGACTTTTACGAATATGCCTGTTGAAGTGATGACACCCAGATCTAACATTGAAGTTTGTAAAAGAGTTTTGATTGCTGCAGTTGGTTTTATACTTTGAAATAATATGGCATCACTTCCGCCGCGTAGAAATTTACGAAACGACCATATTTTGTTTTGTAGATCGAATCTTTATTTTTATGTATTATTTATGTTTATTCTTGCATGATGGATACCTGATTAAGAGAATAAATGGAGTTAGCAAAAACAGAGACTAAAAAACTTAAAATATAATATAAATAGTTTTTAAATAACTTTTTTATATTTTAAATAAAAATGCACTAAAAATAGAAAGTAATTTTTCTTTACCTAACATAATATTTAAAACTTTTTTTGAATTAAAAAAACCTTGGATCTCACTGAATATAGAGAAACATTTGAAAACTATTATAACGTAAATTAAATAACAATAATGAATTTATAGAATATTTCAGAAGATTATATATTGTTAACTAAAGTAATGAAAATGAATTTAATTTTAAATATAAAATCACTGAAAGAAAATTTGCTTATGTTCTATTATATTTTTTCTAGCTTAACCCCGTGCAAATGTTATTTATTTTTATTTATTTATTTTTTATTTATGAAACTGGGATCCCATACCTCCATCTTGGGCCTGTATGGCCAGAGGCCGGCGAGTTGGGTCCCTGGATGGATCTGGATCCACGACTGCTGTATGATGGTCGCAGCAGCCGGGGGAATGAAGATTGACTATCACTGTGTGTCGCCCATTCAGTAACTAGCCGTGCCTGATGTAACTTAACTTTACAGAAGTTGTATTCAGTGAAAGCCCACCAGGCAACGGCCTCCCCGAATACTCACAGAAAATACAAAACTACTCTGTATATATTTACAAATGACAATGACTTTTAAAATTTTAAAAAGTCAAAAGATAGGAAGTGGTAAATAAAAATAATATAATCGACCATTTAAAAAATTAACGATGTGCCATTGTTAGTGCGGCAGCGGATGTGCTTTCAGCACGATGGTGCTCCCGCCCACTTCAGTCGGCAGACCAGAGCTCACCTCGACAGGACATACCCTCAGCGATGGATTGGGAGAGGAGACCCTGTGCCATGGCTCCTTACTTGACACCTCTGGACTTCTTTTTAAGGGGCCACATTAAGCAGTTGGTGTATGCCACACCAGTTGACAATCCCGATGACCTTGTAGCTAAAATTGTTACAGCGTGTGGAGAAGTCAGTGATTCTCCGGACATCTTCACCAGAGTTCGCGAGAATCTCGTCCGCAGACTAAACACCTGCATCGAGGCTCGGGGTCGGCATTTTGAACACCTACTGTAATGTCATTCCTACCTCGTACAAGTTGCATTATCTCTGTAAGGATGCATTTCCGGACCCATGTTTATAGGAAAAATTTTGTTCCTCGCTACAAACTGTACATGGTATTTCATTCCTGACCTACCTTTCTGAATCGCCCTGTATATATGATGTAGATAGTTTCAATCCAAACTTATCTTTTCGGTTGTATCTAAAATAAACACTGTGGTCGAGCATGAACCGTGAAATAAAACGCAATTACACATAAAGATAAGAAAGGTTTTTTATTGAATAATAGGATATATCAAAATGTGTGACAATAAACTAAGGTGAGATCAGCGACGTTAGTTGAATGATAAATGGGGACAAAAACACAATGAACAAACTGGCGGCAAACTTCTGCTAGGTAACCATAAAAGTTCTTGCCGTTTTTATGTTGCCATAAAAGGAAGTGATAGAAGATATGCAAATGAGTGTACAGAGTGGTCCAAGATCTGTCAAGGGGGAGCAGGAAGGTTAACCTGTATAAAAAAGGGCTATTGGGCATCACATCAATCAAATCTCGTGCATAAGTGAAGACAAATGGAGGTATCGAAAGAGATGGTTAGGTGTTGTTTGCTTTATGACTTCAAGGTAGGCTTGTCAGCAGCAGCATCAAGTCGCCGACTGTCTTGCATTTGGGGATGATGTTCTGAATGAACGCAAGGCACTGGTTCCAGAATAGTCTGGTGTGTCTGGTGGACTAAAAGCCAAATGGTTCACTACGAGCTGCTATCAACTGGCCAAACCATCACTGGGTGCCTGTACTCTCAGCAGTTGGAACGTGTGCTACAGGCATTACAGCAGAAGGAGCCAGCATTGGTGAATCGCAAAGGAGTACTCTTCCTTCATGACAATGCCTGATCTTGCTCCAACGAAACCATAGAGTGGCTTGGCTGGGAAACTTTGTGTCATCCACCTTATTCGCCAGTTCTTGCTCCAACGGATTAACACCTTTTCCATTCTCTGGACAACCATCTTCGTGGAAAATCCTACACCAATGATAAAGACCTGCGAAAGGCACTCGCGGACTTCTTTGAGTCCAAGACCGGCATGTTTTACAGGCAGGGGATTGATCAACTGGAGACACGTTGCTAAATGCCAATGGGGATTACTTTGGGGACTAGCGATACGCTACTTTTTGAGTACATCATTTTGTTTCCGGAATTAAAAACGGCAAGAACTTTTGTGGTTACCTAGTATGAAGAGGGTATTGGAAAACTAGTCCACCGGTATGACAAATGTTACATTCTCTACAGTGACTATGTCAAAAAATAATCTTGTTGTTCACATTTGTCTTTATTTTATACTCCATCGGAGGTTAAAAAAAATAGCTCTCGTATTACGTAAACCCACACAACTCAATCACAGCCGCACGTCATGCGCATGTCTCATAACCACCATCCCCCTTCCCCCACTTGTTACTTAACGCCCCCCTACCGCCCACTTGCTATATAATGCCCCCTCCATTAAGCTCTAGATAACGAATGACCTTTGAGAAACACTGGGTTAACATTCGAGCATAAAAACCCTTTTATTTTTATGCTCGAAGGGTTAGACAACACATTCTAGCTGTCATTGCGGTAGTCGTTCATTGATGATAGTCCTGAAAGCAGTATATACAGTAATACCCTTTTGCTACAACATGGAGACTACACCACAGAGAAGAATCGCCTCACGTTCACTCTGTTTGACTCTCATTCCCTTGTTTGTGTTTTTAGCATTATTCCCCCCCCCCCCCCAACCTTTGGTTTAGGATGATCGATCATGTGTTTCAACAATGGGTGGCCAGCTGATTCAGACATCAGCGGAGCTTATTGTATCGATTTAAGCTCTCTTAAGGGAAAAAAAATTATTTAACGAAATGAAATCTACCCCCCCCTCTCTGTCTCTCAATTTCGTACTTAAAAATGAATAAAAAATTATTTCTAACAATAAAACTTCAGGTAAAATCATTTTTTTGGCGCTTATATCAACTAAAGAAGAAAAAAAATTAGTGCAAGTTCTTAATGTATACAGGGTGTTTCAGAAAGAGGGTGATTCAGAAAGGTAGGTCAAGAATGAAATACCATGTACAGTTTGTAACGGGAACAATATTTTTTCCGAATTTGAACGCTAACTGAGATATGAACAGAAATAAAAATGCCCCCACCAAGATCAACAAGTTAATAACTCAGGTTCTTTAAGATATAGGATGATGAAATTTGGGGGAATAATAGGGTACATAAAGCTGTGTATACCATTAAAATTTACTCGAATTTAGTTTCCGAGTTAGGCACTCACATCGTAATACGTGCTGGCTAGTACTGGCATGTGAGCACTGTTACGAAACTCGGAATATACTGTTAAAATACTGAATGCGTAACTCGGAAACTACTTGTTGGAAAAAGATCAAATTTTAACGGTTTACACAGTTTTATGTACCCTATTATTCTTCCAAAATTCATTAACCTAGGTGTTACAGAACCTGAGTTATTTACTTGTTGACCTTGGTGGGGGCATTTTTATTTCTGTTCATATCACAGCGTTCAAATTCGGACCCATATTTATAGGAAAAATTTTGTTCCCCGCTACAAACGGTACATGGTATTTCATTCTTGACCTACCTTTCTGAATCACCCTGTATAAACAGGGAAGAGGGAGGAGCTTATATAAGCTGCAATTCTTGACGTCGCTTTTTTAGGGTTTTTTTTTGACGTCGCTGTTTTAAAAAACGAAGACGTGTTGACCTAAACTCTTTTACACGAGTTACTTTTAGATGGCCCCCAACCTATATGTTTAAGCCCATCGAAATCTGTGGAAGGTGTTTGTGTCCTTCCCTTGTAAGTTTAAAAAATTTTAAAAAATTACATTATTTCAAGGAAATAACTATTTAAAGCAAGTATTCTTGAAATTTTAGAATAAATATGAAAAGTAGAAAAAATTTTGTCTTAATTGATCAAACGGCCTAGCCTTCATAAAAAGGAATTCATTATTATATTTAGCACAAAATGGCGCCCATGTGATTAATTGTCGTATCTCTTACGAGGGCGTATTGAAACGTAATGCCTTCATGGCTGTGACATCTTTCACTTCGTCGTCAGAACGCAAATCATATCCCTTAAGATGCCCTTTCTTCTTTGGGAAGCGATGAAAGTGGCAAGGTGCAAAGTCTTTCATCTTTGAACTGTAAGCGCTGCAACGCCTCTTGTGTGTGGCGACTCGTGTGCGGGCGGACGTTATCGTACTCGAGAAGAGGGTCCAAAGGTGCCATTCAATCCTGGTGTCGACACAACTCCGGAATTCCTCTCCGACGGGTTCACCCAACTAGTCACGCGTTGGCGCAATGCGTGGAAAGGGATGGGGACTATGTCGAAAAGTGAATAGTGCATTACATAGAGGACAAATGTGAGTATAAGATACAAAAAGAAGTTTGAAAATCGGTTAACAAATAAAAAAGTTACAGCCATGGAGGCATTACTTTTCAATACGCCCTCGTATATTCAGTCTTTAGAATCTCTAGACGCATACAGGATCTCTAGCCTTAGTGCGATCTATGCGGCACCTGGTGCGATCTGATTTCCTTAGCTTCTCGAAACAATGGAAAAATGGCCGAAGCTCGATGACCGTGTATATCTATAGACCGTGATTATGAGTAAATGACAACGTGCTCTTGCAATAATATGCTTTTGCAATAATGGGATGCTCCTTCCATTGTGTAAGGCTATCGCAGTTACATAGGCAGGGATTTGAATTTCGAAAGCGAAAAGAATTCTGCCTTTTACCTTGCGCATCAAAATATGCCGGGGCCGTCATTACGTCATAATCAATCGGATTGAGTCTTCCAAAGAATCGTGAATTAATCCGTGGTTGGTGAATGCGAAAGGTAATCCTGAACGAAGTAATCCTGAATCATGGATTATGTGATCCTATTTTTAATCTTCGATTGGTGAATACGGCCGTGAGTCTTTTGTTTTTTCTTATTTTAAAATTTGGTTAAATAGTAGGTTACTATCTATTAATTCCATTTTATGTCATATTTGTTGTGGGTAGTATTTGTTTAACATAAAAATAATTAAGTTTTCAATTATTAAAATTTCCACTTACAAACATGTTGATCATTAAATTCCAATAAAACAGTTTTCCAAAATTCGATCAACGGGGACCCAAAAATCGCATTGAACCATTTTCGCTTTCTTGCGATTGCAGCGCCTGCTATACAAACATAGCCACTAAAACAGAGAAAAATACTTCCATGAATTAGTTTTTCTCGTGGGATAAACCATATACTGAAACTGCAAAAGATTCTTTGTATAAAAATTTTATAATATTTGAAAAATATTTTGACTGCTAGCTGGTCAGTAACTCTAGAATGCGCAGCAAAATTGAAATGCAGTGGCACCCCAAAGCATATGTAAATGCTGGACCCTTATAGCTATGTATAGTACAGATTTCCGTCAGTATGTGTCCTCGATATCTCCATCATTGTGGGCACCACTACACCCGCAAACGCTTGAGATATACAAGTCAATGGCAGTCAATACTCCTCGACGTTGTAAACAACTGCACTTCAACGGGCTGTTGAAATCCTTCACGTACCCATATTCAGTTCTTCCCTCCCCGACAGATCGACTCCATATTCGTATCATCGTGGATGCATTTCGCCCAACACGATCACCAATTCCTCGGAAGGATAATCCGCAGTCTCGATAGGCTACAATTCTCCAGCGATCAAAGTTGAAAACCTGCTGGTAGAGCTGGAGTCTTCTTCCACGTGGCAAACTGAAGTTTTCTGGGCACAAGCACGGCCAGCACACGCACGGAATTTCAACAAGAATATAACTCGTAAAACGATTTTCAAAAATGCAGAAAAGAAGAATATAAAAACGTGTTGTTTAATATTGCAGCAATAATTTTATACAGCAATGGCGAAAACTGTATGTAAACTTACGTATTCGATTGCAGCATCACACGAATCTTCCCAAACACGCACGAAATGAGAAATGAAATCCTCGCACGTCTAAATGTTTTAAACTACTGCGCCTATGTTCTTTCCACTGCTAGAGCCATTCATCACTTCTTAATCAAAGTTGCTATAAACGTTAGAAAAGAAAAAAAGCTACTTATAGGAATGCGCCCTTGGTCTGTACGTTTATCCGGCCGTCCGCCGTTTGCACGATAACTTGAAAACGAATTAACTTTTTCAAATTCTGTTCTCAGAACTAAGACCATCAACGTCTTAGCTCGGCCGTATCAACTTTTCAGAATTTTTCGTGAACCCCTTCTAGTCGAATTCACGCGCTAAAATAGTGAGTGTAAAGAATACAAAGATAATGGCATGTCATATAACAATCGATTTGTCAAGAAGGAATACATTGTTACCTTCAGTTCATCTTTTAAGCATTATGGACATCGGCGCGCGCACATGAAATCGCTTTGTCGACGCACGATTGCTCAAGTGCTCATAATCTATAAGCTTATTAAGTAGCGAAAAAATGGAATTACTTATTGGTTTTATAATGTTTTAACTGTGTATCCCTTCATAATTTCTATGAACGGATATATATTTAGAGAAGGACGAGACACAAAATCATAATTTATTTTAATTTTGATTTTATCTATTATTTTTTAATTATTTTTTTTATTATATCTTATTTTTTATTCATTTTGTATTTTAAATTAATAACTTTTATTCATAATTTCTACATTTTTTGAGGTAGAAGGTTTTGATTGTTACACTGGGGTCGGAATTACGGGGATGGGGTTCAGAGAGGACAACATATCTCTGTGCTATTTAGGTACGTAAAGGCGTGAAATTCAGTATCCAGATACCTCTAGGCAAGATCTACATTACTATGAAGTTTAGGCCCAGGTGTTCCATTGGGGGTCGGATTTGAGGGGGTGGTAGTCACATGGTCTTTAGAACTATGCCAACATATGGCTTGTGATATATCATACGTTCGGAAATGATGAGAAAGGAAAGGAAATACGAGCTTTTTTACATTTTCTACAGATTACGTTCGAGAAAATTAATTTTTGATTAAAAAACTTGTGAAGAGGTATAAAGTGTATATAAAGGGGTAAAAATAGATGACTTCAGGATCTGCTACTTGCCTTACCCTACTCGGGGGGAAGGGAAGGGGGGATTAATTTTTTTAATAAATGTATAAATGTATTTCTCCTTCACTGCTAAAGCTCCTCCTTGGAATGTTTACAATATTTTATTAAACTTGCAATGTTAGTTTGTTTAGGTCAAATCTTGTAATTAATATTAAACCAACTTCCCGACAAGCTAGGGAGGTGAAACTTGACACACGTACACAGGATCGATGACAGTTTATGTTAAAGGAAAAAACTGTTCAAATCGGTTCATTGGTTCGTGTTCTAATGGTACTAATTCATTGCTACGAATTGTTTGTTGTGACAATTGGACAATTCGTTATGGCGAGAGCTCAATGTATCCGTTGTTGTTTATTGTTGCAAAATTAAGCTTTATTGTTGCCACTAAATAAAACATTATAAAAGCTTGGTTTGAAAAAACCCTTTTCCTCTTATCTTGTTGGTACATCTATTGACATTTAAAAATAGCATACTAAAATAAATAAATAAATCAAATTAAAAACTAAGTAAGTAATTTAGTTATTCTAAATTACGAAATTCGAATTAAAATTAAAAAATAATTTATTTATTTATTTATTTATTTATTTATTTAGAAAGGAAAGGATGAATTAACCCACAGGTTCCTGTATGGTCAAGCATGACCGACAGGTAGGCCACTGAGGGGCATCCAACATATAAATAAAATACAAATGCTAACTGATTAATATGAGTCATGATAATACAGACAACAATAAACTAAACATAACAACAATAAATACGGCGTAGTAATCAACAGCTGTAACAAAGTTCGTTAAATTAATAACAAATGTACTGTAACTAATATAAACTACATTACCAAGTCGTTCTAACAAATTCTGTGTAGATAAGAACGGAAAATTGATCATAACAAAATCATATGCGAAAACCAGGGTCAAGATTACGGACATAACATAGGAGCTGCTTATAAAATTTGCTAAAATTCCTTTTAGAACGAAGATTGGGAGGTAAATGTGACCAAAACATGATACCGGCGTATGATAAACATAGTCGGCGATAATTATTTATTGTTAAAGGAGGAATAATTTGATCTCTTAGTCTTGTAGTGTAGTGATGGTTTGTTAGATTACGATTCAACTCAAAAGTTGGTGAGGCAGACCACATTGAATTAATAATTTTATAAACAAAAAGACAGACACGTAAAAAATACAACTGAGAAATGGTTAATATACCAAGTTGAGGAAATCTCGCTGTTACTGAAACAGTTTTCGGCAGTCCAAGGTATGATCTAACGAACCACTTTTGCAATTTCAATACTCTAGTGAGGTTTTGTTGAGTAGAAGAACCCCAAAACACTACACAAAAGCTAAGATATGAATAAATCCAAGCATAGTATAATTGAAAGATAATTTTACTTGGCAAGTATCGCAGACGAGAAATAAGGCCCTGCCTTCTGTTCAGTTTAGATAGTAAAAGATCGATATGTAGATCCCAAGTAAGATCCCGAGTGATAGATACTCCAAGATAAGTAAAAGAAGTCACAGTTTGTAAAAGTTGGTTGTCATACATTAATGAGAGTACATTAGGTACACCTTTTCTATTCCGCTGATAGAAAGACATCGCTTTGGTTTTATTGACGTTCACGTGCAAAGAATTGTAGTTCGCCCACAACTTCAAATCCACAAGCGCATTGTTGAGTAATACTAGCAAATCAGTTAATTTAGGGGTCGCAGCTAAAAATGTGACGTCGTCAGCGTAAAGTATAATCTTTAAAGTGGATTGTGGTTGAATATAATTAACAATGTCATTAATAAATAGACAAAATAATAGGGGTGATAAAATCGATCCCTGGGGTACACCTACATTACGTACTATTGTCTCAGAAGTAGCATCAAATATTTGCAAGAAGTAAGAACGCTCTATCAGAAAAGACTTTAACCAGTATAAGGGCTGACCATAAATACCATAATAATGAGAAAGCTTACAAAGAAGTCGATCAACAGAAACAAGGTCGAAAGCTTTGGTAAAATCAATATAAACTGCCGATACATAATTTTTAGAAGCCATCTCAGCTGAAACATATTCGAGAAGCTCATAACACGCAGTCTCAACGCTTCGCTTAGGCACAAAGCCGTGCTGGCATGTAGTAATAAAATTGTTGGAGAATATGTATTGCGACAAACGCGTATGAAAGAGTCTCTCGAATACCTTTGCAAAGAACGGTAAAGAGGTAATAGGACGACAGTTGGCATAAAGAAGAGGGTCCCCCTTTTTAAAAATCGGAGTAACCCTAGCTTGTTTCAGAACTGCGGGAAAAACGCCTTCATTTATAGAATGGTTAAAGATATATGTCAAAGGAAGAGCTAATAATCGATTGAAGTTAGCCAATATTTTTGAGGGTAAGCCCAAAGGATCTAATGCCATAGAAGACTTCAATTTACACATAACACTTTTAACCTCCTCCGAGGTAGTAGGGGGTACAAAAGAACTAGTAACATTATTATCAAATTGAACTGTATCCTCATCATTGACAGAATCAATAGAGACATTTGATGGACCAGGTAACAAGGTCTGAAGAAATACTGTCAAGTTTTCTTTATTAACATCACCTGTACCATCAAAGGGGAGGGGAGAAGATTTTCTGTCCTGAGCAAGGTCTTTTATGACTTGCCATTTACTTTTATTGGAAATAATTCGCGAAAAGAGCCCTTTGAAGTATTCCCGCTTAACCCTTTTAATTTTTGCACGCACCTTGTTTGAGAAATCCTTAAAGTGTTTAATAATTTCTGGAGTGGGATATCGTCGGGCGATTAAATAATATTTGTTCTTCATAGATATATCGCACAAGAGAGCGGGAGTAGTCCAGGGCTTCTTCGGCTGGGCAATAAATTTAGATGATTTCTGAGCACGTAGAAACGGAAGATATCGATCGAAACCAAATTGAACATGGTGTAAAAAGGCGTCGAACATTAGATTAACATCTAAAGTATGAGATAATAGACAAGGCCAGTCAGTAAGAGATAGGTAAGATTCAAGAACTGCCAAACGGTGGTCAGAAATTAGACGTTTCCTATAAGCTATAGGAGGAATTATACTTAATTTAGTCGAGTTGAACACTAGTAAGAGAGGAAAATGATCAGTAATATAGACATCAAGAGAACAACTGAAGATAGGTACAAGTGTAGCAAAGCAGGTGTCAATCGCAGTATACTTCTTAAAAAAAGAGGAATAGTGCGAATACACGGAAATCGATGGAACTAAGCCTGCTCGTGTAATGGGATCAAGTATATAATACAAGTTTGATGGTGGAGGACTAAAATCCACATTAAAATCGCCTGCGATCAATATCTGATAACCAGTCTGTTGAAATCGGAGTAATAAATCTGTTAAGCAAGAACCGAACTTCTTCAGGAAACCCGATGGAGGGCAATAAATCGCCATAATTATCCATTTTTTATTAACAAGAACCGATAAGATTTCACAGTCTTCGGTGACGATGGAGCTTTGCTCGGGTATAGAAAACGTCAGACTTGATACAACATAAATACTAACACCGCCCCCTCTTTTGTTGGACCGTGTAATAGAAACGGGTTTGTAGCCTTCTATCAGAGGTGCATCATGCTGGTCAAACAACCAGGTTTCAGTAAATATTAAGACTTTAGGTGTCAGTTTCAATAATTCAAGATTTACTTGCAAACAGTTAAGGTTCGCGAATAAACTACGCGTGTTTAATATAAAAAAGGATAGACCAGTCTTGTACATGTTGACCGGTAGTTTCTGCAAATTGCAGTTGGCCTCCTCCAAAGGAATCGGTTTTAAAAAAGTCATCGCATATGTGATTAGATTCAATACTACAAACAACAAGTGGAAAAAATGGGTCACAATAACTTAACAAACTATAATAAACTAAAAATGAAAATCAAAAAGAAAAACCTTAACTAAACTAAAAATAAAAATATAAAATTATAAACTAAACAAAGGTAATAGCCAAATTAATATATCTAAAGATGAGATAAATTATACATAATAAAAACTAGTAAAACAAACGAAAAACGCAAATTACATAAAACAAGATGTAAGCAAGCCAATAACTATGAAGTTACATACTAAAACCCTATTACAAGCTAGTAATTGTAGACAAAAATGTAAACAAAAATATAAAAACTAGAGACATTGGATATAAGGCGTCAAAAAAATAAGGTCAACTCAGGTCGAATGGATATCGCTGGTACGCTTAATATGTCTGGTCTGACCATTTATGTCTTTAACGAATACTGACCCACTGAAACTCCAGGCGTTGGTCTTTCCATAACGTGCTTTTGCTTGCCGCAGAAGTTTATATCGTGCAGTTGTTAAATCTTCCATGATAGCCACTTGCGATTGCCGAGACTTCAACTTCATACGGTTTTTAATCGCAAGATCTCGAAGTAAATAGGAAGAAAAACGAACAATTAGAGGGCGAGGTTTACCAGACATGCGAGGGCCCAACCGATGAGCCGCGACGATATCCTTAGGACTTATCGTAACAACTAAATTGTCGGCATAGAACGTCGGCAGCTTATCGACGAGTATTTCAGATGGTTGTTCGGCCAGACCAAAAATCCGCAAATTGCCCCGTCGCGAGTGTTGCTCGAGGTTATCCAGTTCCTCAGCCATCTGGTCAATTCTGGAGCAATTGCCGACGTAAAGTTCATTGTTTAACTTGTCGAGATTATCTTGGAGCGAATTACATCTTGTATTGAGCGATCTCAGTTGTGTCGATATCCCGTTCAACTGAGAAGCTAGTTCACTTAAATTATTGTTCACCGCAGATAACTTAGTGTCTAAAAATTCGGAGAGTTTATCAATGAATTTATCAGAAATAAGACTCCACAAATTCGGGCGCTCGAAAAGTGTCAGAATAGCAGATTCAATCGCTGATAGGGAAGGTTCATCGGATGTAGACTTTAGGGATGTCCCGCCAGAAGCCGATCGAGTTGAAGAAGGTTTCGTCACTTTCTCATTAGGTTTCGGCATAGCCGCAATTTATGGTGGAGAAATAATGTAATATCTTCAGATAATGTTAAGCTTAACGAGTGTAACTAAGGAGCAATGACATTAATCAATAAAATACAATGATATTACAATTGAGAACCTTCTCACCCTGCGGGCTATTTGGAAAAGTCCATTCAGTTAGGGAATATCGATATTACACAATTCGCCATGATTAAGCATTTAATTATTAATTCCAGTCCAAAATTAAAGACGGCATAATAATAGTAATTATAATCCAAGAACCGGGCATGTCGTAAGGTCTATGACTTGCTTACTGAGAGTAGGCTAAGGAGAGCGCATGATGTACGACCGCTCTCGACCGCAGCCGGATTAAATTATGAAAATGATATAAGACATTCAAATTAAATTATGAAAATGATTAACAATTCAAGTCACAACTAGGTAACATTAGTTTTTTACATTTTATGATATTCGTTATACGTGCATAGTAATAATTTTTCAGTTGAATAAATTAATAAAAAGGAAAAGTCATAAAATACAAAAAAAAATTCCAATCGAATAAAATCAAAAGCAAATAACATTATTTTTTCTCATTTTATAATATTCATTAAATGTGTATAATTAATTTTTTTTAGTTTTAAAATATAGTGGTCGTGCAATAAGCCTCCACAACAGTCTGCCGAAGAAATTGAGCAATGAGGGAGGTAAAAAAGAAACCGATGAGCCATTTTCACTGAAGAGCAAGGTTTACATATAACAGTTGAGATGTGTTTTTGTGTTAGGTTATAACCGTCAAATTGACAGCAGTGACTTTATCACATTGTAACAGGACACATTATGTTAGTATCGCCCTCAAACATAGAGCGATTTTTTTACTATTGGCAAAACTGTCAATTATCGCAGTCCTTTCAATTACCACAGTTCTGTCACAGATCATTTTTTTTTTTCAATAAGATCGAACTTACAGTTTACGCTGTTGCAGTAACAGTCGTGCGCCGGGCTTCGAATAAAATCAATAGCAAGCGAACTGTGGTGATCCGTTGTAACAAACTTGAGCTAGGAAAGAAAGCCAAGCCGTCTTTTTTCAAATCCATCTTTGTTCCCATTCTCATCTATGGTCATGAGTCTTGAGTAATAATCGAAAGAGTGCCGAAATGAGATCCTGGGAGGTTTGGCAGGTGTTCCGTACTGGATAGAGTGTTCAGCATCACTTTAAGGCAGTCTTTAGGTGTTGAACCGCTACTTCTTCGCATTGAGAGGGCTCACTTCCTTTGGGATCGCCACATGTACGGATGCCGCAACTGTCTTCCTAGATAGTTGCTATTTTCCAAATCGGTGGTCACATAAGAGACCAAGAAGTCGGCCTAGAACTAGGTGGCTAGATTACATAGATCATCTGGGTTCGAGTCGCTTGGGTATTACCATTGGGTATTACGGAAAATCTTGAGCTCTGCCCCCCGCGACCTTAACTGAAAGTAAGAAAACATTTTCAGTTTCGCTTTCTTACTGACAGCAACTTATTTACTATTGGTAGTCCTGTCAATTATCACAGTCCTATCACAGACCAAATTTTAGTTCACCTGTTTTGGCACCGAGGTGAACATATCTACGTGCAATTAAGAATCTAGTAATCTATATTATTCAGTAGCGGAAGAATGGAGCTACTTATTGGTTTTATAATGTCAGTCCGTCCCCTTCATAATTTCTACATTTTTTGAGGTAGAAGGTTGAAATTCGGAATGCAGTTTACTACGTGTATGTCCATCTGCACTATTTAATTTGGCTTTGATTGGTGCACTGGGGTCTGTATTACGGGGGTGGGATTCAGAGAAGACAACATATCTACGTGCAATTAAGTACGTAAAGGCGTCAATATCCAGATTCCTCTAGGCAATATCTACATTACTATGAAGTTTAGGCCTAGTTGTTCCATTGGGGTCGGATTTGCGGGGGTGGCAGTCACTTGGTCTTTAGAGCTACGGCAACATATGGCATGTGATATATCATATGTTCGGAAACAATGAGAATGGAAAGAAAATACGAGCTTTTTTTTCATTTTCTACATATTACGTTCGAGAAAATTAATTTTTTGATTAAAAAACTTGGGGAGAGGTAAAAAGTGCAGATAAAGGAGTAAAAATAGATAACTGCAGGATCTGCTACTTGCCTTACTCTACTCGGTGGGGGGGGGGGGGGGAATAAATTATTTTTAATAAATGTATAAATGTATTTCTGCTTCACTGCGAAAGCACCTCCTTGGAATGTGTACAAGATTTTATTGTTGGATAATTTCATTACTGCAATTCGTAGGTAGCATTAAATGATTAAAAATTAATAATATGCTAATAAAATAAGACGATAAAGATAAAATTTTTAGTGAAATGCCACTTTAAGTTATTTAGGCTCTAAGCATTTAATGAATATGCGAGCATAGGGAGAAGTGGAATAAAAATAACATTGTAATAAAAATCTCATACGATTAACAAGACTAGACTTTTTTTTTCTACTCTAGATTTAAGCCACTGACAGTTAATCATTCAAAGTGGGTCTGTATTTATTTATGAATTGACGTAGATTGATGTCTTCTAATTGAAAGAACGGCCGAAACGAGGGCGTACATAAACGCTCTTACTGCAATTTAATGAGTACTTTCAAAGAACTAGTAGGTTTTTATATAATACGGTTTTTTTTCTCACGCCATTATTAACTGTTAAGGCCTGGCATTTGCGTGTGCCATAAATTTGCCCCCATGAAAGGCTTCCATTTATGCTGGCGAAGTAAAAATAAAATTCAGAACGGAGCAATGGAAGCAGACGACACGTACGTTAATTACTCTGAAATCGATGGAGCGTTACGAGTTTTAAAGAAGGGACCCCTTGTAAGAAGGAATAAAATTCGTGGGGACGTTTGCGTCATCCAACAGATAAAAACGCTTTCTTTGTAAGGTTGATCCTACTTCATTTGTAAACATTACTTTCGATGTGGACAATTGACCATAAGTTTTAAGTAAGGAGAAAGAAAATTTGTTTCTTTTTACAAAGTGTCCTTGTGAAAATATGGAGGTCTCTTATGTCATAGAATTTAATCGATTTCATAAATCTCGTAGGTGTAAGAATTGCACAATGCCAGAAGCAACTTCAGGTCTTCAAGAAATCAACATTATAGAAAAAAAAGACAACAACAGCGAAGTATATAAATTTCTTGTTACACATGTATATGGTGTAACGCTTATACTTACATACTCTTCGACTCCGTCCGCGCCGGTTGTCTCTTGCAAATATAAAGACTTTAATACATTTATGGAACATGCAAAACGTGGATTAGTGATTTTTCCTTCTAAACCCGCAAATGATTGACTCTTGATCAAAAATCACCAGGCTTTATTAAAAAATAAACTACTCTCAAGTAACAAGCTTAATAAACACATCATCTATGAAATAACTAGTTGCACCAGTCCTTTATCGAACTCACAATGACCGACGTTCTCCTCGCTTAGCTTATCAAACCTAACTGTTATCTAGGCCACAGCTTCATATAGGTTTTCCGTTGTCTTGTGTTCAGTCCGACCTGGTAGTTTCATACATCAAATGAAGTTTGGAAATGTTTTGTCGGGGACGTTAACCCTTTCGCCGACGGTGTTCAGAAAAAAAAAATAAAGAACGAAAATGTCAAACGAGGTTTCTTGGATTTCTTTTGGTATGTACGCCTCCGGGCCGCTATCTAGGGGATGTTGGAAAAAGCAATTTCTGCATATTTCTGCTCCAACAATCTTAAATATCCGTAATTTTTGGCTAATTATGAAAAGTTACGACTACATACCTACCCTGCCGGCCTCCGTTTTGTTCCTCCAGCGTTAGGATCAGACGACACTGATTTATAGTGTTACAGAGTTCATTAAACTTATTTCTTTTTATCAAGCTCTTATTTCTGGTACCTTGAAAGGCTTTAATTAACATTGGTCAATCTCGTATTGACCCGCGGAGAAATTCGGGTAAGTATTTTTAGGGGTCCTTATGCTTTAACTGAGGGGTTCCCTTTTCTCTTATAAAGGGTGAAAATTAATTCTACTGCCAAACTTGGAGAGGTAGTAGGAATAGTCGAAACAAACAACTTTTCTTTATACCAGTTTTGCGAGAAAAATTTATTTACCACACAGAACAGTTAGAGCAGTTGTTCAAAGCGTTTGTGTCGTTCCACACATGGCGGTTATGGCAACTGAAGAGACCATCCTTGGTGAACTGTGCTTCATCAGAAAACAAAATAAGTTCACCAAACGCGGGCTTGACGGCAACATTCCGAAGATACCAGTCAGAAAATTGCACACATAGTTGTTAGTCGCTGGGTCGCAAAGCCTGCACAGTCTGTTCGTGGTATGGATGTTGTCCATTGTCATGCATAACGTTCCAGACAAGTGTTTGACTGGTCCTCACAGCATGTGCGACTGCACGGGTGCTTGTTGAGGGATCCTCTGCAAACTGTTGCAGTATCTCCTCTTCCACACATCCTGTTCTCACTTGTCTTGGAGTTCTGCTGTAACTGTTCTGTGTTGGTAAATAAATTTTTCTCGCAAAACTGGTATAAAGAAAAGATGTTTGTTAAGACTATCCCTACTATCTCTCCAAGTTTCGCAGTGGAATTAATTTTCACCCTGTATATATTAATCTATTCGCAGATCTGGGACCTCGGTGGCGAGGAGTAAAAATAATAATAAACGACGGTGGAAGGGAAAGGACGCAAGGGGGAGGGGGGCGTTCAGACTGGCATTCCAAAGGGATATTTCGCAGTTCTCTGCGCAGAACTCGGCGCAGTCGCAGAAACATCCTACATCTATTGAGATTCATCGACGTCCTGTCGAGTCTGTCAAGCACACTGCTTCGCCATCCATTCAGGAATCTGGGATACTGAAAAAATACAAAAAAAAAAAAAAAAATAAATCTTTGCACAGAAGGATCCGTTACATATCAAGCCCCAAATTTATATAGTACTGAACCGGTTCCAAGGGTTTTCTCCGATGAAATCCAATGGCTTCAATCACATCAACCTAAGATATGGCCCGTTCCGCATGGGGTTTCAGGCCTAGGAATCACGGTAGCGCAATGTTTACATTTCCCATTTTTCCGTTTTGGGAAGACCTTCGTCGAACCAATTTCATGACTGTTTTTAAGTCATGGCTGTTGGGACTATTATGGTCTTATCCCTTTTTGTCCGTTCAGGATTCACTCAGTCCTTTTTAATACACTTTAATATTACACGCTTTTATTTAGCTTGAAATCTCTGTTTGTTTGGGTGGAATTTTGTAATCGATATTAAAGTTACTTCCTTTTAACTGATTGACTGAAATTTTGCACACTTACTTGCTCCTGATGACAATGCATGAATCAATTAAAAAATCCATTAAATAATTGATCAATTACTGGCAATTAATTAATTTAATTTTTATATGAAGACTTTACCAATAGATGGCGTTAAAGTGTGTTTTAAAAAATTTTTTTACCCTATTTTTCTATTTGCTTTGTCTCTGTTTGTTTGGGTGGAATTTTGTAATCGATATTAAAGTTACTTCCTATTAACCGACTGACTTGAAATTTTGACACTTATTTACTACTGATGACAATACATGAATCAATTAAAAAATCCACTAAATAATTGATCAATTAGTGACAATTAATTAATTTCATTTTTATAGGAAGAATATCGTTCAATAGATGGCGTTAAAGTGTGTGTGTGTTTTTTTTTAATGTTATCCTTAGTTCATTTCCCTTTAGCAAAGCAATGTCCGATCCGAGTCACTATAGACGCTGCCAGGATTGGCACGTCAGGCCTTTTTTTCAACCTGCTTCTTCCGTTTTGCTAATTAAAACTTTCGTCACTGTAGGCGGAAACTAAATGATACGTATTTCAATTGTTGCCATGCAGCACTGAAGAACTAAACACGTTCGATCTTGTGCAGGCATGCACGGCACTTAGCGGTCTATCACAACGTTAAAACAGATTATTACTACTGCTATTACTTTTTGAAGAAAAACTTCAGTCTCATTCATTATTAAACAGTCCTCGTAATTTTCTGATCGGTCGTCCTGTTGCATAAATTCCGCCTTTTGACTCATGTACTCTGTATTCCGTTGCTTGATGGCTACGAGGTGGCCGAAATGCGTATGCGGGTTAACAAATTGTTGTGGACAAGAGGTCGTTTTTTTTCTTTGATATTACGATTATCCATAGTTCCTCGGTTTGGTTATTCACAGCATCTATAGATTGGAATGCGAGAAATCAGCACAACACTATCCTTTGCACAGGTAGTGAGGATAGTACGTAGTCTCAATTATGTGGCAATGCATATTTTTCTCCATACGTTCTAGTTCCATTGCAAAGCTTTGGCGGATCAATAGTGCGCAATAGAATGATAGGAGAGCCAAGTTTGAACTCATTAAAATGTTGAGGCAATCCACGAAGTTCTTGAGAATTAAGAAACTCTGTTGGAAATCTTGTCGCATATTGTCGACTGGTTTGTTTACTTCGCTCATGCCAGCAAACTGTTCCTTATTTGTTGATTAATTATGTTGAGACAGGATGAAGTATTTCCCTCTCGCATGACATTGAAAGTACTGACGTTGTTGCCAATTTCTGTACTTTAGTTCCATGTCTTGAAATACCACGATTTAGAGCCAATCCACAAATCTTTATTGGAGAAACAATATTTCCGTTCATATCTTGTTCCAGTTTTCCTACGGCAAAGCATGTCTGAAAAATAAATCATTGCTTGTGGGCCAGTTTGCAACAGTACCAGCATGTTTGTTTTCAGCCTCAAAATTGACACAATAGATCAAAGTGTAGATTTCTTTAGGCAAGCATTGGTTTCATCTTAAAATATTGGCGATAAAAATTAAAGAGCAGTTAAAATCCTTTCCGGTGTTTGTTAAAGCATCATGCAAATTTGACACCATTCGGTTTCGCTCACAGTACGCGGATACAATTGTGGAGATAAAAAAAAAAGTCGGGAGTATTCTTCCCTTGACTTTCTCTCATATATTTTGTGAATAAAAGAGAACTTTGGATCATTTATTTTTATTTCAAACAAGAAATTAATCCTCCCGTGGAAGGTATAGGAAAGTAGCGGAAGCGCTATGGTAATCTATTTTTACCCTTTTATCTGCACTTTTTAACCCCTCCCCCATTATTTAATCGAAAAATTGATTTTCTCGAACGTAGTATTTAGAAAATGAAAAAGAGCTCTATCTACTTTCGTTTCTCATCATTTCCGAACGAATGATATATCACATGCCATATGTTGCCATAGTTCTAAAGACCAAGTGACTGTCACCCCCACAACCTCGACCCTATTGGGACAATTTGGCCCAAACTTTACAGTAATGTTGATCTTGCTTAGAGGAATCTGCATACCGAATGTCACTCCTTTATACGCATAAATACGCGTAGACCTTTTGGTCCCCTCTAATTTCCGCCCCCGAAACTCCGATCCCAGTGGGCCAATCAAAACTAATCTAAATAGTAAATGTGCACATGCCCATAGTAAGCTAAATTCCGAATTTCAACCTTCTACCTCAAAACATGCGGAAATTATGAAGGGGACGGACGGACGGACAGACAGACGGACATTGTGAAAACAATAAGTAGCTCCAATCTTCCGCTACTTAAAGAAAAAAACTGAAAGATTGTTCAGTTCCACTAGTATTTTATATCTAATTATCTTTTGCAATTATAAATGGCAGTGCAAAATTTTAACGATGTATACCGTGTGTTTCAAAAGTTCCGCGAACTGCCCCTTCTGTATGTAGGGAAAGCCTAACTTATGACAGCAGCAGAATCATCTCTGCTCGTTCTTGCATACTGTATTTCATTCGTTTGTTTTCACGCAATAAACGCTTTTTAAACCGCTACTTGTACCGGTATAAGCTTAATACCGTATATCTTCTATACATAGTATAAATCTAAGTCACTTCCCCGGTGTATGTGCTCGATAACCTTAAGAACTACTGCATCGATTTTTATGAAACAAGTTTTGTTTGTTAGGAGATTTATGTAGAAACTTTGTAGGCTAGGTATTAATTCATAAAAATTGGTTTTATATTAAATTATTTACGTTAATTGCTCTCAAAATGCGTCAACATGGCTGCTCATCATATGGTGATCGGCGATCGAAACGCTTAGCGCCATCTCTTGAGCAAACAAACAAACATAAGCTAATTCTACTTCATCTTAATAGCTGAGTAAATTTGCAAGAACATTGTTTCTCACATGGCCAATGTATGTTGCCTGTTCTAGAGTTAGCGATCCTAGAAATTTATACATTTGCAGTAAAGATGCAACAACATTAAATGTCTTTTATAAGGAATTACTCAAGACTTAGGTGCAGTCCAAAAACTTCCATTAATTTTTTGACATTAAATAAAGGTTTTTTAAAATTTACCTATACTGTAACTCCACAACTTAATAATTCAATAAAAAAATAAAAAATATATAACACAAAAAAATTCAAAAAAACTCAATGAAATACTTACTATTTTTGCGTTAGGCTGCCATGCTTTTTCCTCCTCTAACAGCTGTGTAAACAGAAACCATGCGAAGCGAAACCGAACGTTTTCGGTATTGTTCACTTAGGAATCCACAGGGCTTCACTGATAAAAAACTCACGCACGACTCATAGGAGTTGTCCATCCTGTTTCTTTCATGGATGGTAAAACATGTGCCGAATTTGTCTATCAAATATTAAAAGTTTATTAAAAGGTTTGTATATTTTTATTTGGTCTATTTCTGTAGCCTATCTCTAATTATTCGAAATTAAACCTGTAGTCTATTTAATTATTCGAAAATAAAGTATTCGATACGCTCTAGGCTTAAGCCTACGACCATTCTCATACCAAGGCTTTTTCTATACAGGTTGGAAAATCCCATGTTAAGAGCTTTGGACATTTTTTTCTCTGGCCGACAGAACGGCGCTGAGAACACTGTAG
This sequence comes from Rhysida immarginata, assembly GCA_023313115.1. Lineage (NCBI taxonomy): Eukaryota > Metazoa > Arthropoda > Chilopoda > Scolopendromorpha > Scolopendridae > Rhysida > Rhysida immarginata. Next base: position 223,266 of record JAHWFO010098252.1, on the reverse strand, counting down.
TGGGGAGAAATTCAATCGCTCATTATGGATTAATATAAGTTTTCTACTTACCGACTAAACTTTTCCTCAAGTATTTTAAGATGAAAAATAATAATAATAGAGAACTAGAATTATCAATATAATAATTTAAAATGTCGATTTATTGGATGATGGTATAATTAAATCCGTTTACATAAATCGGAAGCTCAATGGTTACCTGATCGCCTCTGATGCCCGAGGACGCAGGTTTGATCCCGGCTGAGGATGACGATGATTTTTAGGGTGGGACTTCTGAGATCACGCACTTTCTTCGGAAGGGAAGTAAAGCCGTTGGTCCTATGATCAATTTATTGTGACATTTCTCCAGAATATCACAAAACGATGTTTAAAAATGATTAAATTAAAGTCCACTATTATTACATAAACATCATAAAATTTAAGCAATGATCAGAAAAACTTACTACATAATATAAAAATTGCTTTTAATCATTGTTTAATGATAACGATTAAAATTAATTGTTTATTAAAGTTTAAAATGTTGAGGTTCAAAATCAAATAGAAAAATCAATTAAATTGAAATTATTTCAGCGATTTTTATCACTAATCCTATAGGATGAATTAGAAATCTACCCACTACACTATCCTTTGCACCATCTAGCGAGTAAAGAAAAAATAGGACCACTCTGAAAGATCTTAGAAACTCCAATCAAATAACAGGTGGCTTGACATTTTTATTCACAGGTGACTTTCGTCAAACTCTACCAGTTACAACAAAAGGTACAGTTGCTGACGAAGTAAATGCTTGCTTAAAAAAGTTTTTTATTTGGGAGCATGTTATTCACCTTTCACTCACTAAAAACATGAGGGTCCTTTTAAATAATGATCAACAGGCAGATGCATATTTCTACAAAATTGTTGAAAATTGGTTGTGGCAGTGAACCAGAAGTAAATGGTAGGATAAAACTTGATTCTTCATTGTGCAATTATGTCGAATCACTAGATTCTTTGATTGAAAAAATTTACCCCGATATTTCTAATATTCAGTCCAAGTCTTTAGGATGGTTCCAAGAGAGGACTATATTAACACCACGTAACGATTCTGCTAACCTAATAAACTTAAAAATAATAAAGAAAGTTGAAGGAAATGTAAAACAGTATTGTTCCATCAACACAGTTTTACAAACTGAAAATGCAGTACCTTACCCTGTGGAATTTTTAAACTCATTGCATCCTTCTGGTTTTCCACTTCATTTATTACAACCTAAAATTGGTGTTCCTATAATGTTACTTAGAAATTTAAATCCTCCAACACTTTGTAATGGAACAAGGTTAATTGTGAAATCACTAAAAGATAATGTGATAGAAGGTTCAATTATTACTGGAAGTGGTCTTGGTGAAACAGTTTTAATTCCAAGAGTCCCTTTAATACCTACAGACCTACCTTTTCAGTTCAAACGCATTCAATTTCCAGTTAAACTTTGCTGTGCCATAACAATTAACAAATCTCAAGGCCAAACATTGAAAGTAGCTGGAGTAAATTTGCAAGAAGATTGTTTCTCACATGACCAACTGTATTTTGCCTGTTCTAGAGTTAGCGACCCTAGAAATTTATACATTTGCAGTAAAGATGCAACAACATTAAAAGTCGTTTATAAGGAAATACTCAAGACTTAGGTGTAGTCCAAAAACTTCCATTAATTTTTTGACATTAAATAAATAGTTTTTAAAATTTACCTATACTGTATTTTTATTTCATGATTTAAAAAGCCCAGGCAACGCCGGGCGCGGGTTTGCTAGTTTTATAAATAAAACTTCTAGTATTTTTTAAAAGCTTTTATTAAACTTGCAATGTTAGTTTGTTTAGGTCAAATCTTGTAATCAATATTAAACCAACTTCCAGACAAGCTAGGGAGCTGAAACTTGACACACATACACAGGATCGATGACAATTTATGTTAAAGAAAAACATTTTCAAATCGGTTCACTGGTTCGTATTCTAATGGTACAAATTCATTACTACGAATTGTTTGTTGTGACAATTAGACAATTCGTTATGGCGAGAGTTAAATGTATCTATTGTTTATTGTTGCAAAACTAAGCTTTATTGTTGCCACTAAATAAAACATTATAAAAGCTTCGTTTGATAAAAACCCTTTTCCTCTTATTACTTTAACCTTTTATTTCACTCTCATATTCGCGTATTTGCATTTATGTAAAAAAAAAAAAAAAAAAAATAGCGGGATTCGTAACGACTGGGAGCATCCATTAATTGAAAAAAGAGGTTGAGAGACAGCGGCTGTTGTCTACCAGCCCTTCAGCATACCTGCACAACAGTATGTTATGCAGGGAAAGTCATCTCCTGCGTTCAGGAACTTTGGAAACACACGGTATAGATTTAAGATGCTAGTTTATAAGAAAACAGTTAATTAAGTGTTTAGGTAAAGTACCCCTTCTACTTGTGCGATTCGCTAGAAATTTGATTGATCTAATTGTTTTTCATCATTATAAAGGCCTATACTAAATTTCAATTGTTTACCTTTATTTAAAGTCTCAAGATTAGATGAAGAAAATCGTGTATGTGTTTACGTAAAATTTGTATGTGTTCACTTTTAGACCCATGCACACAGCACTTTCAGTGCCTCTATCTCCTAAACGCTTGGATCAGTTGAAAAAACACCAAGAATAAAACATTTCTCATATGTTATGTTCAATCTGAAAATACCATTAAACATAGGGGTTTCCATTGCACTTTTCAAAGTGGACTTCCGTATTCGAAAATGGCGTCTTTTTTTTGGGAAATGCAATACAGACAAAAACCCCTCTCATAAAAACACAGTAATTTCTCCCACTAAAGTACTCTGTCAGGTTTGTATAAGGGTCGTACAAATGAAAACGAAAATTTGTGTGGGGAAAAAAAGATGACGTGTAGGATCGTAAGTTTTTGTTTTCAACAATTGCGAAACCCCATGTGCAAATTGAACAATAGGTTGCAAGTGTTACATCACGTGAGAAAGAACGATAGCTCGCGCTTCGAAGCTCTGCGAGTGATCGCTTCGTCCAAACAAGCAATCGCAAACAAATCAAAGTCAAATAGCGAAAAAACCAAAAGCAATCGTAAACAGCACGGGGAAGGTGATGTTGACCGTGTTTTTTGATCGCAAAGGCCCGATTTTACTGGACGTTCTTGAAAAGGCACCACAGTTAACGCAGCACGATATGGGGAAAACATTGAAGGCACTGCGCGCGGCCATCAAATGCAAGTGTCCTGGACTTCTTACAGAAGGAGTGCTTCTTCTCCACGACAACGCGCGTCCTCACACCTGGAAAGCAACGGTAGACCTCATCAAAAACATCATCTGGGAACCAATGTAGCATCCACCTTACAGCCTTGACTTATCCCCATTTGACTTTCACGTGTTTAGGGATCTCAAGAAACATCTGAAAGGCCGCGGGTTTCAGTCGGACGATGAAGTGAAGGAAGAGGTTTTGGTATGGTTCCACACGCAACCGAAAGACTTCTTCCATAAAGGAATTACACGCCTTGTTTCACACTGGGATAAATGCCTTAACGCATTTGGAGAGTATTTTTAAATTCCTTGTATACAATTTGGAAAAAATAAATAACTTTCATTTTCATTTGTACGACCCTTATATTTTAGAAGTTTGCTATTGGTTCACTGTAGACGAGACACCTTGTATATGATGTGACTTCTTCATAGTAAACTTGTATTTACCCGATCATATGTGGTAATTTTGTGAACGTCCGACAGATGGTCTAAGCACTGGGATTGAATCCCTCGAGTCGTGGATTCAAATCCTGCCTTAGGCATGGATATTTGCATTTGTCCAAGGAATGCCTAAAAATGATGATCATGTACAATTACATCACTTAAGTTGAATTAGGCACCTGTATCAAGGTGGATATTTCACGAACTGAATTTTTACAAAGGTGATGCCCAAAAGAAGATCATGCTACGTTCAAGTCGGTGAGCTCTGCCGACTTACTCATTTCTATCTAACATAATCCTACACCAATGGACGTATGAAAGCTTCCAATCTTACACCAGCGATTTATTTTATCGTTCGATGACGTATCAGACCTCGTCAACAGCCAGCTCAACTTCTTCATATGGGTGTCTAGAAAATTTGGACTTATACACTGCTGGCAAAAAAAAATGCAACATCTAGAAGAATGGGTCGATTTATTTGAAATTTTGCACACATTTAGCATTGGTGGCATACAAGAAATGATTCAACGTGCAAGACAATGCGTCCAGAAGAACGTTGTACAGGGTGGCTCCCATGCCCCAATAGACCACATTAGTAGGTCATATAACCGCCGCCACCTTGACTCTTGCAGGCATACGATCATAAAGACGCTGGATGTAGTCTTGGGGTAGGTTGTTCCAATGCTCCTGAACATGCTGGCGCAGTTGTGGAATTGTTGCAGCTGGTGTGCAACGACGATGAACGATACGTCCCATCATGTCCCACACTTGCTCAATTAACGACAAGTCTGGAGATTGTGCTGGCCAGGAAAGTGGTGCCACATGCTGTAAGGCTTGCAAGCTAATACCGGCATTGCGTGTACGGGCGTTATTCTGCTGGAAAAATAGTTACCTTCCGGTTGAAAGAAGGACAGGAGAACAAGTTCCACAATCTGCTGGACGTACAATAAGGGTGATCGCGAGTTGGAACTGATCGCACCCCATACGATTACGCCAGGGGGATGTCCATCACTTGTGTACAGGCAGAATCTGCTCTCATTACTAAAGATCACAGACCTCCATTCGGCTTTCTAGTCGACTTTCCAATCGGCTCTACTGCGTCCACGCAGCACGGTGTTCTTGCAGAAGTGGGAGTCTGAGTAGAGGGATCCGTGCCCGCAGTCCTGCAGCTAGCAAACGATTACCGATGGTCCGTCTTGACAAAGCTGGTGCCACTCTGGCCCTTATCTCTGCTGTGGATACCGTGCGGTTGCTCAAAGCTTCTTGTACGATTCGACGGTCTTGGCGTGGGCTAGTAGTGGGTAGGCGTCCAGAACCAGATCTACGTGAACGCGTTCCTTCCGTAAACCACTGCTGACAACATCGAGCCACCACAGGAATATTAGGACCGATCTGCGCCGGGTTCCGGTGGTTCTTTTCATTCTAAGAAGTATTCCTTAAGCGGATCCTAACACTTGCTTGTTGAAGAGAGAGACAAAAGGCTTAGGAAAATCTTGTAGGAAAGGAAGATGGCGTAGCAGAAGCGGATTGGATCAGTGTTGTGTAACTGGGATTCTCTCGTTTTGAAATGATAAAGAAATCGAGATTTTTTTTCTGGGGCGATAGAAAGTCAATGCAGCAAATTTTTGTGGGGAGAAGCACATTGATGCTCCACTCTTGAAGAGTGGTAAGTACATTCTGTGGTTTTGACAACCGGTAGTGAGGGTGTTGCACCATCTAGCCTCTCGAAGTCCACAATCCGACCTCTGTCAAACTTCGTGAGTTGTTGAACAGGAGCACTGCGGCGTGTGCGAGGCTTTGCAGTTTTTGTCACCACGCCTACAGTCAACTGTTCCAGTACAATACAGATGCTAAACTGACGATTTCATGCAAAGCTGGTCGGAACCGTTCTTCTCCAGGAGGGGCATGGTAATCACCCTGTACAATTCTTCTGGACTTATTGTCTTGCAATTTGAATCATTTCTTGTATGCAACCAATGTTACATGTATTCAAAATTTCAAATAAATTGACCCATTCCTTCTAGGTGTTGCATTTTTTTTGCCAGCAGTTACGAGGTGCTACCCAAAATTTCCCGAAATGTACCTCTATAAAATACGGAACAAACCCGATCTTTTAATTTCCACCGTCACCTTCAAAGTTGTCTCCTTGGACATCTATACTATCGATTCTGAGCATTACTTCAAAGGAGAGTTTTAAATTGTTTGTCATCTTTTGCCACTCTAAAGTATCACCGCATTTTATAGTACTCTAAGACGTTTTCTGCGAATTATCTGTGATATGATTTATAGTTAAAAATTCCGCAAATGGATACTGCATTTTCGTTTTTAACATTTCAAGAAAGGGGATTGGCTTGATCGCCAAGTCTGTTTCCTGTCGTTCATGAATGCTATTATTATACCCAACTAAACATAAGCAAGGAGCCGGAGTTTTATTTCGCAGGAAGGGCTGGAGGCTCACTATTTCATAGCTAACGGGGAGCTGGGTTCGCATATGTAAGGTAGGTGGGGGCAGGTAGGGAGGAAGTGTTAGTATTTGTTCGGGGACCTTTCGGAGTGCTGTCTTCACTCTAGTTCATTGCGGGTCTGTAGAGCTGAATGGTCACCGAGGCGGTGTTGGGAATTATTGCTGAGCTGATTTTGATTCCGAGCATTTTGGAATAAGCTCCATGGCAGATTCTTAACAGTCCCATATACGGGACCTATTAGGCGGAATTCACAGCAAAAGAAACATTTTTCGGTAATGTTCTTCAAAGAAATTTCAAAGGGAACTACATTTTGGCAGGTATACTCATCTTTTTCGTGTTCCTAAATATGTCCAATTATTCCCGGCGATCGGACTTCCAGTCCTGAAAAGTTATTCTTAAGCATAGTTCCGACTATTCCCGACATACGATCATTGCGCGTAGAACAGTCTACGGAAAAAAAAAATCATAATCGCTAAAAGCTTCTGCCCATAATTCGAAACTCTGATAACTGCTTCAATAAATTGATCTGAGGAGCTACTCGCTGTCTTCATCCGGGCTCAGGGCGGCTTTCGCATTGCTGCAGTCCGTTAAGTCACTCGACCGTACCAGACAAAATTTTCATCCTATCCCTCTGATCACCGAATCAACTCTCTTCTCCCTTTCCTCTTTTTCCATCTCCAGTCCTTCTTCTTTCGTTTCTTCCCCGCCAATAATCGATTAATCAATCCCTGGTTGATTGCGCCATTGTTTTCTCAAGCCTTTGCTTTAAATCATAACGCAGACAAGTAAACGCAGTTTTAACGATCTTTTTTCACAATCGTTTGGTTAAAAGACTGCTTTAAGCCATTTAACTTCTCAATAAAATAAGTGTATAAATCATACAGACACACAATAATTAAAAGTGTCAAAGTAACTGGAGCACTGGCTGAATTCGGAGGAAAGAATCAACAGTTCATCCCAAAAAATAAAATTTAGCGCTAAAGGACATCCCTGTGCTCAAAGGTGTTCATGATGGAAAGTCCATTGTTACAACAGAGATTCAACAAACACTCCAGTTTCCATTTAAATCAAGATCATTATTCTGCCAATAACGCCTTTCAACGTTTGGTCATCAGCCTCTACATGTACAATGGAACCTCTCACATCGAACACCTCATATAAGCGGACACCTCTTCAAATCGGACACTTTTTTTACTTCCGAAAAAAAAATAACACATTCTTGATAATTTTTTACTAATTTTACAGGACACCTCGCTTTTCCGGACAATGAACAGGGAAGGCAGACAGAACACGTCATTTTAATCTCAATTAACCGGACAAAGGAAAAAAACAGAAGCCAGTGGGTTTTAAGCCCACAGGATCTAAGCCAACGGGCTCTTTGCCAATAGCTACTAGTGTGCAAAATTCACCTCGTGTTGATTGGTCAGTAATAGGACTGCAAGATCACAGACAGAAGCGAGGTTCCACTGTAAATTGAAGTTGCTTGCTAGGAAGGTACTGTATCTTTATTCTCTCTCCTGCTGAAAGGAACATCAATTTCATCTAAAAAGAGCGGGTACTCTGTGGCTGAATTCGGAGCATTTACAACGAACACAGAGAGAGCGCATTTCCTTATCTGAAGTCTCATGAGACAGACTTCCACCCAAATGGGTACACATCTGTCAGACGGGGGCTTGTGAGTAGCCCCACTCCCGCCTAGGCACCTCAGAAGAAAAGCTCTCATCTTCTTTCTAGGTTCTAGTTCCAGAACCCGGACGTTTTGTGAAGCTAATATACCAACAATACCCGGTCGATATCGGTTGACGTCCTCCACCAACACAGATTTTTTTTTCCTGTCATGGAGAGTTCATTCGTTGGCTGAGGTCAAAAACTCTAACCGGTAAGAAGAGTTAGCGATTATTAGGGTAGAGAGTTATGGAGAGTTAGGTCGGTCATAAATACCGGTGAGAAAACTATGACGTCATTTTAACGCGGTCGAACACGCCATTCAGTGCTGCTATGCCTAACCGGTTAGTCTAACCGTTCTCACCGGTGAGGGTTTGTGACCACAGCCCTTGTGCCCATTGACAATATCCGATTTCCCATATGCTACCCCCGACCGTTTTCTCAAGCTCATTGCGAGTGCAGTAGTGTAGCTTCTCGGAGGTATTGCCCCGAAATAACAATCGGAAGACTGGTAACGGGAGGCTCTACTTAATTCCCGAACGCAGATGGCCACACCTTATGCTGTATGATCTTTCTCATTAGTCGAAGTCATGAGATTTTCATTGGAATGCTTTTCGTCTCGCTTCTCAGCCAAGACATTTATGGCAAGAAAACCTAATCAAAGAATACCAGCATAGCTCACAGAATACCTGAAGCAAACAAACCCTTGATCCACGGTAAGGAGGCCTCCACTCAGGGGTTGGATATCTCTTTAGGAAAAAAAAATAAATCGTAATATCTTCTCCTCGTTTTTAATTCACTGGGAAAAAAGTAATACCTTGATATGAGAAGGGATGAGGAACATGAAAATACATTTCTTGAAAGACATTTACCTAAATAAAAAGTAATCTTTTTGTGAAGATCCACTTCGTTAATTACAAGAAAAGGGATTTGAAGAAAGCGCCACAGTGGAATTTAATGCAAGAAAATCTATTTCTTTTCGTGATGTTATTTCCACTGAGAAAGGGTTTCTACACACTCTGAAGCTGGTTGGGATGAAATATTATATATTTAGCATTAAGGATGGGCACGCCACCGCAACAACCTAAATGACATAATCGGCAGCACTTTTGCACAGATCAAATGGCCCATGGAAGCAGCGATAAAATTTCTTACTCATTAGTATCGATAAAATTGCCATTCGCTGATCAACCGTAATGACGGGTAATTTTGCGAAACCTGGCACGTTTTTATCTTTTACTCGTTATTATGTGATAATTATTTAGTTCATTATGAAATTAAAAAGTAATAATGTTTTTCTGGAGAAATAAAAAGAGCCTTTTCAATACATGCCAGCGGAAATTCACGTAGAAAAAATGTTCCGGTATTCAGTTTCATTCTTTTTTTTGTCAACAAAGAATTACAAATTGCTTTTCCCATTCAAACTCTTCGCAGCACTGAAAATAATAAAACAACATAAATAAAATGAATAATTTTAGAAAAGAATCAGACGAAATGAGTAACCAAACTTGGTTTTTTTATTTTTCATTAATATTTTTGAAAAATTAAAGCTTTGACTGAACAAGTTCAAATAATGGAATGAAATCAAATACCGGGTGGGCAAGAAATAACGTGAGGTGTTCAGAGCTCGCTAGCGGGAATTCTATTAGGCCAAATGCAGTACATTTTAGTGTATATACTTAGTGGAACATGCAGTTTCGATTTCTGCAAAAAAAAAAAAGTACCAAAAGTCGCCATAGGGGGCGCTTATTTCAAGAAAACAATGAATACCTAATGAATACAGTCTCTAGGGATCAATTGCTGCAAGATTTGAGTACCTTTGGGATTTCTGAACCTTATAGTCATCTGATTAGAGACTATTTTACGGACCGTACCAACCAGTTATAGAATAATAAACAGATTATAAAACCGTCATATAGAGGGACTATCCAGGGTTCTTTCCTAGGCCCTTTGATGTATGCGGTCGCAACGGCCGCAATGTATAATCATAGGTTTAATCTGTGTATCCACAGTTATGTCGATGATAATTTTTTGTCCACGCAGTTTCATCCGCATGAGTTAGAAAAAACTCTACATAATTTGGAGAAAGATATTAGTTACCTGCAGTTGTAGTATGCTAATCGAGGATTGTCCTTAAACAAGGACAAAACTGTTATTCTTGTGGCCTCTAAGGGCAATCAGAATGGAAATATAATTAAAATCCTCGGGATCATTTATGACGCCAAATTACAATTTCATGCTTACGTTGATCGAATAGTCACTAGCCTTCATCGCAAACTATATTTAATTAAGAGGATAAGACAGTTTCTAACATGTAAAGACATGTCAAATTATATTTTAACTGCGATTTGTCCTTTGTTGGAGTACGGAGTTGTTTTCTGGGGAGGTGTCAAAAAGTGTCAACTGCATCGAATCACCGTTGCTTACAAGGATGTCATACGCAGGGCTTTTAATCTCACGAAGTATCAAGCTATAAGTCCAATTTGTCTACAACATAGTCTACCTACGCTTGAAATTATCAGAAAAGTTGGTTTATTGGCCGAACTGTCTTCTGCGCTTCGTTGTAAGGACCATCCGATAGCGTTTATTCGACAATGGCTGAATGAAGCAACTGGCTTTCGTACAACCAGATATGCGAAATTCCAAATACCCCAGTTAACGACAAAATACCGTGACAGAAATTTCCCCTTCAACGCAATACTGCTTTGGAATGAACTTCCTTTGGAGATGAGACGCTTTCTCCTCGATTGTACAGCACAAGTTTGTAGATTGTCATGTCGTCATTTTAAAAGTCAACTGTACATTTATTTTATCGACAACGTCGTTTAGACTACCTTTGTCTTAAGTGTTAATTTCTTTTCACTTACCCTCTTGGGTGCTATTTAATAATAATAATAATAATAATAATAATAATAATAATAATAATAATAATCCGGGAAGGAGACGTTGCCAATGTCTTCAAGGTTGACGTTAAGAATGCCTCGGCTTTCTATATTTCGTACTAGAAGAGGTTGCCCGGGATAATTACACTTGCACAAACTTTTCCTTTCATTGTTAGTCATGAGATATATATTGTTGGTTCATGCAGAGCGTTTGTGAATTGCGTGTTGATACCATTGTTGATACCTATTGTTGTACCAACTTTGCCTTGCATTGTTGGTCATGAGATATTTCTCATTAATATGCCTTGCCATAACCATGAATATCGATTTTTTATCGATATTTATTATTTTTCCGAAATCTGAGGTAGACAGTGACCTTCCTCATGCTTTAAAGGTCATGTATGCGAAATTTTATCAAGATCGGCTTTCTATACTTCGTATGCCATTTCATTTCCAGAAATCTGGCCTCATACAGACTTTATATTGTGGCTATTACAAGCGGAGTATGCATATTTCATAGACTGAAAGGTTTGGCATTAAATTATTTGTTAACCATTTTCGAAAATTCTCAGAATTCACATCTTCATGCTAATCACCGTACTAGTTCCAGATTTGAAAACAAGGCCAGCATTTTTAACTTATCTTTTTTCTCCTCCTGAGTGAACAATAAATCCGGCTCCTTTACTACAGTTTTCTAAAACTTCATTTTCATTGTCATTTGCCAGCACTTTCCGAAAACAGCAATTATATGAATACACGTTTCATCCAAATATATAGGATGGGTTTGTTTTCTAATCTCTTCCAGAAACGACGTCGAATTGCAACTATTTCAGACTTCTCTGCGAAAACGCATCTATTAGATTTGCATTACTTTTTTTATGCAAGCTCCCCTATTTCTTCTTCTATCATGCTTATACTCACTCACCAAAAGTCAAGGCACATCTGCCTAGTAACGTGTTGGGCCCCCTCTGGCCCGGACAATGGCGGCGACCCGTCGTGGAAGAAAGTCTACCAGTCCCCGAAACATAACCACAGGCACTGCAAGCCATGCCGCCTCCACTGCACTCCATAGCGATGCTGCATTTACCAGTTGTGTTAGTGACGACCTGACAGATCGTTCGATGACGTCCCACTAATGTTCAATGGGATTGCAATCTGGGGAACGTGGAGGCCAAATCATTGTCGTGAAGTCGGTAGCATGTTCCTCCAGCCACTGCCGTGTCACAAGGTCGTGTGTGGAGGCGAAATATCTTGGTGGAAGGTAAAAACAGTTCATGAAGAGGTGCAGGTGTTCCACAAGGAGATCGATGTAGGAAATAGCACGCAGAGTGGATGTCAGATGCACCAATGGACCCATTGCATGCCACGAGAAAACACCCCAGACCAATATGGAGCCTCCACCTGCCTGAGTGGTCCCCACTTGACAAGCGTGGTCCATGGCTTCGTGTGGCCTGCGCCAGACACGTACACGACCATCGGCTCGATACAGTTGAAACCGTGACTCATCGGACCAGGCAACCCTTCGCCAGTCCTCAGCGATCCAATGTCGATGTTGGTTGGCCCAGGCTAGGCGTTGCCGATGATGTGCAGCTGTCAAGAGGGCACCCGTCGTGGCCTCCTGCTCCCAAAGCCTGCAACTGCCAAGGTTCGCCGAATTGTCGTCACGGACACAATTGTGGGACATCCCTGGTTGTACCGCATGGTGATTTGAACCGCTGTCCGACATGGATTGTAACCCCTCGTTGGATGTGCTCTCGATAGACCTCCTTGCAACGGTTGTCCGTTCGGCACCAACAATCATTCTCAGTTCAAATGCGGATAGCTTTCGGCGTGCTGCCATTTCTGCAGCTAGTATTTTGCTCACAATGATTGTGTAATATCAAGGAAGTATGTGCATTCCGAGAATGGAAGCAGCGGGATATGTCTCATTGCGGACAGGGAACCTGATTGGAAGGGTGTGCTATGACTTTTGGTGTATATGAATCACCTTTATTTATGTTAATGATATAAATAAAATATATACACTGAAGAGCCAAAAAATTATGACCATCCCGACATTGGTGAATGAACTCGTCTGGATCACGTGGAAGGCACGTAATTAAGTAGGAATGGTATTTAACTGCTGCTGGAGAAGGCAAGGAATCGGTCTTGCACTTAATTTTGCGAGTGATGGGAAAGGCTGCTGGTCTAAGCGAATTTGATAGAGGGCAGATTGTAATGGCCCGAAGACTCGGAACGAGTATCTCCGAAACTGCACGACTGGTAGATTGTTCACGATCTGCTGTTGTTAGTATTTATGCAAAGTGGATAAATGACGGTGAAACCAGCAGTAGACACCAAGGTGTTGGAGGCCAACGCGTCATCAAAGAAAAAGGACGTCGGAGACTGTCCCGCTTGTAAAGCAAGATCGGCGCCAGACAGTGGCTCAGCTGGCAGCCCAATACAATGCAGGACCAAGTGCAAGTGTTTCGGAACACACAGTTCAGCGGACACTGTTGGATATGGGATTGCGCAGCAGACGTCCGCTCGTGTGCCTCTGTTGACCAAGCGTCATTGTCAACTACGCCTACAGTGGGCCCGGAGACATCGAGATTGGACCATGGATAAGAGAGTTGCCTGGTCGGATGAATCACGATTTCTTATTCATCAAGTCTATGGTCGTGTCAGGGTACGCCGACTTCCAGGCGAAGAGTGCCCCCCCCCCTTGTACCGCAGGTCATACACAGGCTGGTGGGGGCGGTATTATGCTTTAGTGGATGTTCTCATGGGCGGCTCTGGGACCCGTAGTTGTGGTAGAACGGACCATGAAAGCTGCGGACTATCTGAACATCATTGCACTTTTACATGGCGTCTGTCTTTCCAACTGGAAATGGAATCTTCCAGCAGGACAACGCCCCATTTTAACAAGACTCGAATTGTGTTGGAGTGGTTCGAGGAGCATAAGCATGAATTCCAATTAATGTCTTGGCCACCTAACTCGCCGGATCTTAACCCGATAGAGCACATTTGGGATGTCATGAAGCGACAGCTCAGAGCTCAAATATCACCATGTGGGAATATCTCGACTTTGCGTGACCGCTGCTTAGACATTTGGTAACAACCTTTCTCCAGTCATCTACCAAGAACAAGTAGCATATGCCAATGCGAGTTGCAGCTGTTTTGCAGGCCAAAGGTGGCGCAACGCGTTGTTGAGTAATTGGTCATAATGTAAGCTCTGATGAAAGTAAACTTGTTGAGGGATGGAAGAAATTGCATCTTGTAGATAGACAGATGGAAGACAGGTGAAATACTGATTGAATACAGAAGAAATGTTGAACAAGGCACAGATATTGTAGGAAAGAAGATGGTACAGTTGGAAGACAGAAGAAATTTTGACAGAAGGTACAGTTAGAAGATAGAAATGTTGTACAGGGTACTGATATGTATGTAGAAAGGTCAACAAGATGTCTTGATGGTGTAAAGATACGGTTCAAAATTGGGAATTTAAGGATTAATAAATTTTCTCTATAATATAGCATTTAGTTAGTCAATTTACTCTATGGATGACAGGAGATTTGTGGGATCAGTGATTGAAAATAAATCCATCAACAAATGTGAATACAAAAGTGGAATATTCGTTTGTTTTGTGATAACTGATAACACTAGTCGACACACATTTTGTAACTCAGACCATACACAATGTTCTTACTAGTAATTTGCTTGTAGAATCCGAATCTGCTTTTAGATTTTTTCTATCACGTCACGTTTCCAAGTTATGCACATCGAGATTTTTATGTTAAAGTAATGGGTGTGAAGCATTTGATAAAAAAATTATTCAAAATTCAATACCTTTTGGCTGGGAAGGAGGGGGAACGATTGAATAAGTTCGCCAATTTACTCTTCCATTTATATATCGACTGAGCCTCTCGGTCAATTGAAAAATCACATCCTTAGAAAATTATGTTCGATTACTGATATTTCATCAATGCTGAGTCACGATAATCGAAACATTAGAATACGACGTATTTCTTCGTGGTGTGCAAGTCTTTCGCCATTTTAAACATTCTGTAACGATGCTATAATGACAAATCTGAGCTGTCGTTACTTAACGACGCTAATTAATGACGTTTTCGTTTGCGACAGGTTTTGTGAATAACAATGAACGTTGTTAGACGCCGTAACGACGAAATGTCGATAAGTCGCTAACGACGCTTTTGTGAATCCGGTCCTAAGTGTGTTTAGAAACTTGGAAATCCTTTCAATTGTCGTCTGCTGCTTATTGCTGAGTAGTGGAAGAAAGAAGTCCCGTCAAGCGCATTAATACACACACACACCGCTTTAACTATGGCTTTAGCAATGGAGTCTTTGTAGGGGAGAGTTGCATAAGATGGGACGCGTCATAAGACAGGCAAAGCGATTTTAAAAAAATGTAAATAACTTTTGGTGCTACCTGTTGTTGATTTTTAGTACCTCGTCGAAGGAGAAAGACGCACCTTTTACAACTCTACACACACTGTTCTGCACCTTGAGACCCTGTTTTTTTGGCTGACAATCCAGTCTTTAATCACTTTAATAAAAAGTGCTCTTGAATATTTCACAAATGTGTCGGTTTCTCTGATACTCGCGTCGTGGCTCCAAGTTCCTACAATTATCTCACGTTCAAAGTCTGTGAAATCGTGTTTTTTACCCTATCATCATAAACAAATCACTTCTACTACCGCTGTAAGAACTAGGTTTTCTTGTTTATATCAGTCTGGCCCTCTAATGACAAAGGCTTTGAAGGCTTAGCTAATTTCCTTTAAACTGTCAGGTGGTCATAATAAACCTTTTTTCATTTATCACAATCGGATGTTCTGTCAGCTATTGAATCGAACTTATTTTCCACAATGTTGGTCACATGATTCTGCTTTCCAAATTCAATAAAACATCGTTATCCTCACAACCTTTAAACACATAGTCAGTCAGCAGTTAAAGATGTCACTCTTGCCTTAATGAAAAAGATGCTTTGTTAGATTGGAAATCTTGGATGCGTAGCAGTGTCGGTTCATTACACGGTCAATACGATTGCTACTTTCAAAGGACAAGTAGAAATTAATAGTTAAACATTAGAGAATAGTGTTTTTGGTAGACACTAATTTGGCAATGGTTTCAGCAGAAAAATGAAGGGAATGACATGACGACAGGATTCAGAGAGGTTTAGTCTCTATTCGTCATTTTTCTTGTCTGCCATTCCTTCGGGTTTCCATTTCGTAATCAATCACATTTTGCACAGTTTATCGAGGGCTCTAAATAAGCCGCTACAGTACATAAAGAAATGCTACTCAAATGACATCCTATAATGATATGTTTATATCAGTGTTTATAGGCAAGTTATTGTCAGCCAAAACATTTACATAGCTTGAAGTATGTTTACTAAGTTAATGAGCATTTCAACTACTACCTTATTTGCGCCTTTTCTCATGACTATAATTTTTACACATGTCTAGAACAAACACAAGAATCTATGCCTACATCGGAATTCCAACCCGTTATTCGACCTTAATCCCAGCGTTGTCGGTCATCAGGCCGGCTGAAAGAGAATGGTAATGGAAAATGCCATAATAGCGAAACGAAACAAAAGAAAGCAGAATAGCAAAGAAAGAAACGAGTGAGGGGAAAACTCTTTCCGACGACTCGATCTCTAACAAATCTTCATCTTCAATTTAAAAACTGTTCCTGGAGGCGCATCCGGCTTTCGAAACCGCTCCTTTCGTTCGTCAAATTCAGACACGGCACGCACGCGATAATAGAAAATAGATTGGCTTTATTTCTAATACGGGGAAATCTTAATCTTAACCTTTTTCTCTCGTATATATGCAGTCTTTTTAAATTCTGACATTCTACAGGAATTATCCCATTAATAGCGCTAACAAAGGAAAAGAAATGAATACAGGCACGAAAGAGATTTGTGCAATCTTTATAATTTGTAAGATTCTACCTGAAAAAAGAGAAATTCAGGGTGATTCAAAAGTCAGAGTTATTGTGCAGTGACTGGAAATGGTATTTAATGGAAACAGATGCTGGAAATGCCCACCACCGGCCTCAAGACATCGGTTAGCACGCAATTGCATGTTGTGAAACACTCTGCTCAATATAGCTGGTGAGATTTGCTGAACTTCAGTGATGATTTCCTCCTTCAGCTCAGGCAAAGGGTACATGTTTCATGCACTACTGCACAGTAACTTTTGAATCATTCTGTACTTTAAAATTATTTCTAAAAGAGAACTTGTTAATAAAATGATTCCACTTTTTAAGAAAACGTTTCAGAAATTTACATTTGATTTGAAGCTTCCCGGTACAATAAGCGATAATATTTAACATTTGAACTCATTGATAACAATAATAAAGAGAACGCCTTAAGAACCGACAAACGAGCGATCAGTAATTAAAGATGATTGTAGTATTGCCCCTTTACACAAGCACTTGGAGTGATTATTCGATTATCGTCGATATGGTAAACCTCATTTTTATTAATCGATTTTACTCTGATAATGTATCATGCACACGCCGGGAAAATAGGCTAATACTATGTTCGCACTGAGCATTTAATTAGATTAAGTGCGCCAATCTAGATTTCAAACCGAAATGCGAACAGTGAGTGAACAATTAATATGTAGATTAAAAAAGTTAAAACTAGATAATCTCAATCCAATTCTGTAAACTAGATGAACTGGCTATCCAAATTAATTTTATTCCCAGCATGCCACCACTTCCAGTTCGCACTTCGAACCCAATGGCCTTTTGACGTCCAGGATTGTTGTTGTTGTTTATGACCATCTGATTTCTTATTTGGTTCATGTTTGCATAACAGGCATGACCAACAACATCAAGTCCTCCATTTCGTTAAATTACATGGATCGAGTAACTGATGATAACTTGGAATTTAAGATAATCTATTAATCACTTTTGGAGACTAGGCAGTGCAAACAGTCTGGGTAACAAATATCCAGATAAACAAGAACTAGATTTACTTAATCTGGATTTTGATAATCTAGATATTGCAGTGCGAACATAGTATAAGGGTTATGTATAAAATCGAGAAGGGTATGAGGAAAGATTGGTATGCAGTGATATTGTGAGAACTCAACATCCTAGCCCTCTCGGCCACCTGGCCGGTTGACATGTAAGGAAAGAACATTTTATATAATACGTAAAAGGTTATAATATCTGAGGGCACAGTCAGCCTTCCAAGTCTCTGCTAAATATACTATTTCGATGCTATGCTTTAAACTGAAATTCTGTATTCTACTGATACGTACCTTTTATAGACTTAATGTAACTTCAAGCTTATATAGTCTTAAAATGCCTCTCTAGATGGAAAAAATTGTTTTGTTTAGAAGTTAAAACTGAAACTGGGTCACCTCCGTTTTCCACCTGTTCGCACAAAATTTCCAGAAAATTACCAGGGTTATATCAAATGATTCTCACTAAGCAGAATAAAATAAAGTTAATAATTTGACATTCTAATTATTTCACAGAACCATACCGAGGGAATTTAGCTTTCTTGAAATCGATCGATTGAAATATAATTAACCGAAATTGTTTCTTAACAGATAAGCCAGGGAGAAAATAACCAGTGATAAGATAATGAGCTAAAAAGTATGAAACTATCAAAACATCCCGAATGTATAGTCGCTCCTGAACAAAATGTTGTACTGTGATTCCTAAGGCGCACCTTCATCTGCCGTTCATAAATATGCAAGACTATGAAAAATAAATTGATTTTAATGATAGGCTTTAAACCATAAAAATCTGCAGATATATTAGCGTATGTGTCCGATTGCATGTATTGTAGAGCAAGTGCCAATTTAGAAAAAAAAATGTCAAAAAAAAAAATGGAGCGTCAGCAAGCAAAGGTCAGCCGGCTCCTCGTTTTTAACTAAATACAGTTTTCAAATCAGCGACTTTGACGCGCACCTTCCTTGTGATGTGATTGGCGTTATTCACGATCTCAGTTGCTATGAAATCGGATTCTGTCCACAGCATCCGCTACATCAGGGATATTATAAGGGCAGTGTCACGGAATTCCGTCTCCAACTCGAATTCCCGTGACGGAATCAAGCGTTTTCCCTCTCGGGTTTTCTATTCGTCTGAGAGGAAGAAGGAGCGACGTAAAACCCGTCGTGACGTACGTCAAGAGCATCGTCATCGGGAGCGGACGAATAGGAGCTCGAGAGGCGATTTTAAAAGTCATGACGGAGGACAGCGTAGGGAGGAATTTCTGGAGAGACACGCTTCAAAGAGGACACGAGCAAAGGACCCATGGAGAGCAGTAAACACCATTTCAAAAATTGAAAGGTATTTATCACCCGGGAGCCTTGAGCAGGGTCGCGCTCAAGCAACGGCGGCAACGACGACGAGTGACAGGAACGACGAGCTTCGTGCGTCGTCAGATGCGGCGGCTGGAGCGACCTCCGCTATACCGAAGTCGTCAGCGAGGAATCCTGAGAGCCGTATTGCCGAACTTATCGAGCCAGCTGGAACCACCCGTATTGCTAGGCTTCCACGACGGACCATACCGACAGGCATCATTTTTATGGTAAGTGCGAGTCTTTATGTGAGCTCGTACGCTCAGCAGTTTTGTGCCATTTTCCCGGAGCTTCGCTACTACGAACTCCGCTACTACGCCGTAGTACGAGGTTTATGGCCGTGTGGTTTAACTGCGTTCTTCAGGGACGATATGGGCTTCGTGCTCGTGCTTAGAAAATAGTAATGTTTTCTAAGTTGTGTCTTTAAATTTGACTAACTCTTTATCCCGGTTCTCGTCAACCGTCTTTGGCAACGGGTTCAGTGCAAAGGAATGTTACAATTGATTTTGTAAAATTAATGTGTTAATTGGTGACATTTTTATTTGTCTTTTTATTTAGTGTTTGCTTTTTGCCAACCCGGACTGTTTTCAGAACTGTGTATCTAACTAAATACATTTCATGAACTTTGTCTTGGAGAATTTAATTATATCGAACGAGTCTCTACTTTTTTTTGTGTATTCTACCGAACAGTGACATTAACGGTTTTAATTATTTTGTATTTGGACTGTGACTGTAATTAGTTATGAACTTTGAACTAAAGTTTGTTATTGCAGCTATGATTTGTGTAGTAATTTTACCTAATTTTTGTTGAGTTAATTGCTGCATTTTGTTCACCTGACGCAAGGCGACATTCAATGATAATAGCTTATCGTATCGTTTATCAAGTGTGTGGATATTCATAACTTTTAAGTTTAAGCATTATCAAGTTGTGTTCAGTCCTTTTTAGAGGATTAATGCATGTGTGATATTTATTGTTTTATTTGTGCATAATCTCTATAAGAATCAAAGCCTCTCTTTTTGTAACCAGAAACGTTTAAAAATTTGCGTCAGGTAAAATCTTTATATTACGCCTAATGTGTTAAATTCCACGAGCCTAAGAGGCTTGAAATCTATTTATATTTGTAGTAAGTTTTTGAAGATATTAGCTTACTAGATCGGAAGATTTTATTTAGACTTAAGATTTTGCTTATCTATTCTCGTTTTTATTTTGTTTTTGTTGTTATTTACAATAAATAAGTTTGTTTCATGTTAAACGCCTTATGCTCATGAATGTTCTTTTTCCACTGCGCAATACCTCTTGCTAATTCAGTTTTATTCATGACAGGCAGAAGCCTCTTTCGCGGGACGTCAGATACCGCTTCCACGCTGGACTCCACTTGTCTTCTATTATCAATTTTTATTTTATTCCAGGGTTCTTGTGTCCCGTCCTTCTTTTCTTCTACATCCGTCGTTGAAAAAGTTTGGGATATTGCCACTCGGTAACTTTAGGTTAGGTTAAGTTAGCAGCCTAAGATCCAAAGCCTCTTTGATTCGATGCCTGTATAAATTTGTTAGTGTACTTTTGTTGTGCAACATTTATTAGTAATATGATTTATAAATTTTATTCTATTTCCGTGATTCAATTTTTCACAAACAGTAGCGTATTTCATTGCAGTTTTTAATACAATCCATATTTAAAACATTAGAATAACCATAAATTTCTACGACTGCAGTTACTTAACGACAAATATTTCCGTTTTATTGGATGAAATAAAACAACTGATATAACTGAATTAAAAGGTAGGATATTACCTTTATTGTTCAAGCAAACCAAATGGATTTCACCATTTTTACTGCAAATGGTGGTACATAATCCAAAATCAAAAAAATAATAAAATACTGGTTTATCGGTTCAGATTATTAGAATATTCTTTTTATAGCACTTCCTATATCAATATATATATGAAGGTTCTACTGTATTAATATTAAATTAAATCTTAGAATTAATGGTATCTTTCTCAAACTTATTGTTTTGAAAAATGATTGAAATGTGATCAGCAACATCCGCAAGACACGGACTTTACATCTTGGAAGTCAAAATTAGCAATTTCTAAATGAATACAGGTTTTGAAGTGGTCGTTATTCTTATTGCAAAGTCTTTGCAGATGTTTTTATTGTATAAATTCAATAACCTAATACATTTAATTATAAAATCGTTTTCTTCTAAAATATTAACATTGTAATCACCTGCGAAAAAAACATAATTACTAGATAGTACAAATTCATCTAAAAGAGTTTCCATTATTTCAAGGAAAACTGACTTATCACCTTGAGGGAGTGTATAAAAACCACCAACTAATATTTATTCTTTTTCAAACTAATGTATTCCAAATCTGTAGTTACTTTCTTTGACATAACTTCTAAACATGATACATTACATTCTTTTTTACATGCACAGTCACAGTGACTCCCCCACCTATTCTATTATTTCTAGTTATTGAGTAACTCAAAATATTATCACATTAAGATATCAAAATGTTCAAAATTTTCAAGTATTGTATTTGTTCTATATTTACATAAGCACTTCTGGCATTTACAGTCATAAAAGAGCAGGGACAAGAACACGTATTCGCCATTTCATATGTTATTAACATCACTTTCTCCTTTTACTTCAAGAATATCGCTATCATTTATTTCCCGCAGAAATATTCTTGAGTTATTAGTCCAGACAAAATGATACTGTTTTTCTTTTGCTTTCATTCATGTTTTCATAAATTATCTCCATATAGGGGGTGACAGATATTCATTTAAATATATCTTGTAATCTTTATTGTAGATACCTATGTGAGATGTCGATAAAGAGTTATATATTTTTTTTCATAATTAATATATCATTTTTCATTTTATGTTTTTTTTATTCTTACTATTATAGGATTAATATTCTTGGAATTCTTCTTCTTCTGAATAATTCGATTTATTGAAATAATATCCTCCTTATTATAATTTACTTGCAAAAATTTATAATTTTACAAATTAAATTTATAAATTTATCTGCTTATCTACGTACTTCTCCACACAATCCCCTAATACAAAAATTAGCAGAAAGGTTTTAACATTCTCCTCTTTTAGTCCCCATACACGAGGATTTTGTTCACCAATGCTGACACAAAAAAAAAGTTTTATCGCTGAAAAGTACTCTTTTTCAGTCGTCTTCACCTCATAACAGTTATATTTTTACACGATCTCACCCAAGCTTTTTGTTGTTTTCGTGTTAGCAAGGGATTAGTTTTAGGAACTCTGGACTGAAGCTTCATGGTATGCAGTCGTTGTAATGTTGTTGATCCAGATACATCAACACCACTCTTTTTCCGCAGCAAATGAAGATGGCTGATGCTTCTGAACCGATTTTTGTTTGCAGTCATCTTGAGGTGTCGATCATCTCGAGCTCATGTTGATCTCTTTCGACTGCAATTTCGGCGATTGTTAGATACCTGTGCACTGTTTTTGTATTGATTTAAACAGGTGAAACATTGGCTTGTGTACAGCTCACTTGTGCAGCAATTTTCTTTTGGGTCTTTCCGGTTTCGTAAAGAGCTGTTATTACATCTTTCGTTGTTGAAGAAATATCAAGAAATCACGGCCAATGGTCAACTATTGAAAGCTGTTTTTTGTTAGCAATCGAATGTTGATTCAGAATAACAAGCCATTTTAACTGCAACATTCTTTTATAACCCTTCTACCATGCACTATATTCAAATATTATTATTATTATTATTATTATTATTATTATTATTATTATTATTAATTCAAGCTTTCCGATGGAAGAGAAAATTACAAGAATCACAGGATTGTGTCATCAGACTGATCCTTGATCCAGCAGTTAACATACAAAAATGAACAAAACAATTCAATACACAATAAGTGACTGTTTCTAATTCGATATCACAAAAAGAATTACTCAAGGATAAAGGTATCATAATTGTTCAGCATAAAAGTTTTTAACAGATTATTAGAGTGAGAAATACATTTAAACTTATCACAATCAAATATACGTCGACGTACTTAATACGTTAACTTATTCCATGATGAAAATGGGTTATATGGGAATGATCTCCTTTTAAATAAAGACATTTTTGTTAAGATAAATAGAAATCGTTGTGTTTGTCGTATATCATTCGAACATTTAAAGTAATTGGCAATGAAATGACACTGATCATCTGTATTTCTTAATGCATTGGCTAAAGCTTTAAGGCGACAATAGGTTATGAATGAATAGAAAGGTAAAATTTTTATCTTAATACAATATTCAAGTTGGATTGATATCGATCTAGTTTGAAGGCAGTTCTGATATAATTATTCACAGCTGCTTTTAGTAGTTACAACTGACATTTATACTCATTCGACCATATACATATACCATGTTCTAGTAAGGTGTAAATCTTAGATTGTACTATTATTTCTTTAAAACTTAAACATTTACAAAGATTATATAACGTTTTTAGTTAAAATTAAAACAAGAATTCTTATATGACTCTTAAAGGACACAGATACACTACCCTAGCAAAAGTCATGGGACAACCCGGATTTGAATGAAAATGAGACATTCCTTTGCAATTTCACTGTTGGCATTCTTCCCAGCACTACATAACGGAGAATATGCTATTATGAGATGATGCTTGCGTGAATGCTGTAAGAATGTCTCAAAGAAAAAAGCTTTCAGACTTCCAAAGAGGTACAATTGTTGGGTGCCATCTCGCAGGCAAAACTGTTAGAGAAACGTCAACCCTCGTAAACATCCCGAAATCGACCGTTCACAACATCATCCGGGCATGGAAAGAGAAAGGCACCACAAATGTTCTGCCTAAGTCTGGAAGACCCAAGATCATGTCGGCCAGAGACCAAAGGGCTCTTCGTAAAGTGTTCACTGCAAACTGTCACACATCGCTTGATGGACTGACAAGATCGTTCATAGAGTCGACGAGAACAACTGTGAGCACCCTGACTATTCGCAGGGAACTGCATGCAATGGGTTTTTATGGCTGAGTGGCAGCCCACAAACCTCATATCAGCATCAGCAACGCAGCGAGGACCTGGATCATGTTAAAATCGCCCATAAGGAATGTTGGCATCAGGTCAGGGATAAACTTTATAATTGTTTCGAGAAGAGATTCAAAGTGACAAACACTGGTTCGGTATACGGAGATAATCCGGAAGCTTTTTCTGACAAAAGCACAATTATCGACAAGATGTCACAGCCAGATAACGTGTCTTTATTTTAGATAACTGTCGTATACTTTTTGTTCACGTATATTGCTGTACCACCTGCATGAGTTTGGCGGTCACTTCTCATAATTTGACAGTTCGATAAGTTAACATACGGATCATCAATATTATGATGCAACCATGATTCAGTAATCACGGCTATATCTAGTTTGAAAGCAAATATCAGGGCTTGTATTGTGTCTAACTAGTTTAACATTGATCTACTGGTGGCCAAAAGTTTGGAGCAACCAGCAAAATCAAGAAAAAATGAATTTATAATTAAAATATTTTACACCTACAACTCTAAGTAAATATTCAGGGAAGAAACAAATTTATTTCTGCGTCGTTGCTTTTTTATTATCTTAAATCAAAATAAGACTGGCCAAAAGTTTGGACCAACATCACAAACATGCAAATAAATTGCATATTACAAGTCATCGTGTTGTGTGGTGAGCACTAAAACCATATTATGTATTGTACAATGTTAACTGAAGGCCAACGAGAGCGAATTAGAAATTTTAACAAGCAATTTACAAACTTCAAAAAAGTTGCTGAAATCTCCCGTGTGAGCTACAAATCTTTATCAGAATTGTTAAAAATGTTAATTGGAAAATAGGACGACCTTGTGCACTGATGCGAAGAGACAAATAAAGAATTAAGAGACATGTTAGACATGATATTACATCTGGGCATGTAGTCAACACCACACAAGTCAAACTTAATCTGCAACTTGCTGCCTCAAGAAGAACAATTCGCAGCGAACTACGTGCTCAGACTTTGCCTATGAAATTATACCCAAAAAGTTGCCACTAACACAGAAACACATGCAGGAGAGACTGGAGTTTGCTAAGACACTTCTGCGTGAAAACACAGACTTCAATTGGTTGTGTATTTTGATGAAAAACGAATCAGTTTGGATGGTCCTGATAATATAGCTTGTTATGAACAGCATCGTGATAAAGAAACACTTGTTCCACTGAGAATTAAGCGGCAAATGGGTGGTAGTGGAGGGATGATTCTGGGTGCCATTGGAAGCAACGGAAAGTTGAAGATTCACATTATGGATGGACATTGCATAGCAGCTCAATATAAAGATGATCTTCACAATGTATTCATCCCTTTGTGCAAAGTCTAGTTTAAGCAAAAACCATGGATTTAGCAGCAGGACAGTCCTGCAATCTATACTGCACGAGTTGTGAAAGCCTATTTTGAGAGCAACAACATTTCCACTTTTGCTTGGACTGCTCGAAATCGAGATCTCAATATTATTGAGAATGTGTGGCCTCTCAAGGATCAAAAAATTTACCAAAACACTCAGTACAAATCTCGAGAACAACTAATAGCAGCCATTCAGAAAGCTGTTAAGCCAAATGTTATTAAAAGCTTATTTAATTCTATTTCAGGTCGTTTGTCAGATATTGTAGAATCAAAATGATCTCAAATATCAAAATAATTCATTAGTTGATGATGTAGTACTTTTTTCTCTTTATGTTATACAAACGTGGTCCAAACTTTTGGCCAGTCCTATTTTGATTTAAGGTAATAAGAAACCAACAACGCAGAAATAAATTTGTCTCTTCCCTGAATATTGTTTCATATTTACTTAGAGTTGTAGGTGTAAAACCGTTTTCGTATAAATTCAGTTTTTCTTGACATTGCTGGTTGGTCCAAACTTTTGGCCACCAGTGTAGTATTTAGATAGTGTAGCGATCCGTTTTCTCGATTACAAAAGATCATGTTCTCTTTTGTAGACTTAATTTTAGCATCGTGTTTGTACTAAGCTCTTTGAATTTTTTCTAGTCGCCTTCCTTTTTTTTATAGATTATTCTCATTCTTACAGCGGATCTCTAGGCTGTTCTAAGGTCCCTGTCAGAATAGTATTTCTTTGTGCCCTTTGCACGGCTATTTTTCCGGTGGTTCTTGTTCACCTTTCCCTTGCCTCTCCTATTTTCCGGATTGAGTGTCAAGTTTTGCTCTGATTACTTTTTTTAAGGAGGTTACCGTGGCCCCCTCCTGTTTGATACAAATCAAAGGGTCCACCTGACGCTTTCTTTTGCGTTGGTTTACGGGTGATAGGTACTGCCCATTTTTATCGAGAATTGATCTCAAACACAATTATACTTGTTAGGAATATTTGTTTTTGGAGCAGTTACCGACAGATGAGGTCTATAAAAGTAAGACGCTTCTAATTCTGTGTATTTCTTTTTCCGAATCTAGAGCATCACTGTCATACATTCGATCTTCTGGGAATTAGGGTAAACCAAGCGAGCATTGGAGACGTAATTAGGTAACCATATGAAATACTTTTGATCACAGTTCGAAGGGAAAAATAGCAAGACAGAAGCAAGAATATTTTTTTGGGGTTCATGAGTGGCTTTCTCCTCCGCCAATCAACGCGATTAACCAACCTAGAATTGAAACTTCACGTTAAGGTTTTCATATTTAATTGCAAAATGAAAATATTTTTTTTATTAACTCCCTGGAAGTTAATTTAAGAGAAAGCAATATTTAAGATTTTAGTATTGTTCATTGATTCAACAATGGGTTTCGCATAATATTCCTCTTTACAAGTTTGTTACTAAACATTCATTAACTATTGTTGATTTTTAGCAACTTTCGAGCTCACATTATTTAAAACGTGCCCTTTTACTAATTTATTTTTTTCCCTCTCGTGCGCATGTTTGGCGCATGCTTTGGCTTTTGATGGTCATGAAAAATTTGGGGATGTAGTCAGTCTACTGCTGGTCTGGATCCGGATGAAAGTCAGTCTACTGCTGGTCAGCGAATTATCTCTTCCACTGATGAAAGCCAAATAGGTGGTACCGTTGAATGCCAAGTCGCCCCAAACCATGACAGAACCATCTCCTTGTTGTCTTGAGTAAAAGGTCTTCGGTTCCTGTCGTAGGTCGTGCCTGTATGATGCCCACCAATCAGGACTATCACTTCTTTTCAACACTGAATAAAACCGACATCCATTCGCCTTTCCAGGCCATGTGTTCTTGTGCCCAACTTAGCCTTTCTTGAATGTGCTTAGCAGTCAGAGGCGGTTTCTTCATATTTGGAGACAACATGTCCACTCGCAATTATTCGCCGGTGTACAGTGTCTTTCGATATACTTAACCCAGTCAATTCTTATATCTGGCGAATAGAAAGATTTTGTGTGGCTGCCAGTCGGTCATCGCGAGTTGAGGTAATTTTGGAACGACCAGATCGTGGTTTTTGGTGGAACGATGAACTCCTCTTCAAAACATTATAAATCCCTACTGTGAATCTTCCAGTAATTGTGACAATATCAGCAACAGATAGTCGGTTGGCTTTCAATCGCCAGATTTCAGCCACTTCATCGATTGTGAATTGACATTGGCGAGGCATTGTCGTAGGTCAATTGTGAGTGGAAGAAAAGCTTTCTTTGAAAAAAATGACTAACTCTGCAACAGATTAATACCCTGTCACTCGCAAATTTACATATTGGACGTTTCCATTCAGCATCTGAGGGTGGTTCTTTAAACTTTTGAGACACGCAAAATTTCATTTTGTTGAATATTTTTATTTCTATTATGTTTTCGTGAGTAATATTTTCAGGAGTTTCTTTTAAGTGCTTTGTAAAGCTAATAATTAAAGCATTTGTAGGTAGCTTCAATAGTCTCTTTTCTTTTGAACAACATGTTTCTTTAAACTTTTGAGACGCACCTTAGTTGAAAAATGCCTGTGCACTCATCCAGCCGTGTTCTTGGAGGTCTATGGCGACTTCATGGGAAGATTTAATGGCTAAGATCTTTCGTACAGTCCGTTGTTGATTCATCATTAAGCGCCATGTTGGCTACAGTCGTTATCCACTTTCAGATGTATTTCATGACTCGGAAGCCTGCTGAAGTTCCGTCGAAGTCATGACATGTATTTACCCTTTTGATGGGAGCCGTAACCACGGATGAATCAATTCCCAAGTAGGACTATTTTTTTTGATTCCAACTGCCGTTCCAGCTTATGCCATGTGCAGCCTAATTGTCCACTATCATGATCGTCGGGAATTAGCGAATCTTTGGTAACTTTCACCCCTTGTTCTTACGTTTTAGTTTGTTTCAGTAACTCCAGCGTCTTCTTCAATGTGAGATTGTATGGATTCTCTTGGTGATTTTTTGTGACGACCATTTTCTGTTCGCCTTGTTATGACGTATTCTCTTCCAAGAGCGAATTCACCCGACAAGCCGATGAGTCTGTCGGATTTCCTCTCTTGCTTCAGTTGTTAGCAGCCTCCCTTTCCCTTTTATTTAATTTTTTTATTTGATTAATCTCTTATCTGACTTAAGTTTCCTTGCTTTCAGTTTTCTTTGTTTGCTTTTTTTCTTTTCAGGAATCCTTTCTTCACTTACCTCGCTTACATCTTGTAATTTTGTGTTTGAATGTTGTTTTGTCCCATTGTTGTTTAAACATTTATTGTTTTGTCCAATGTTGCCATACCCCAGGAACTTATGTTTCTTTCCTAGGTAAGCACTCACAGTTACGTTGATTCCCCTTCTAATTTTTCTTGGTTCCTCCTGAATCAATAGTTTTTTTAAATTTTTTTCCCTCCTTTTTTATCTTTTTTTTAATTTTTTTTTCCTGCTGCTAATTTTTTTTAAAATTTTAATTCAAGTCTTTTGCTGAGAATTCTGCAATCAACCTAGCTACTATTAACCAAGCGGAACTTTGATTATTTTACCATTGAGTCAGTTCTATCCACCGAAGTGAACTTTCGTTTACCAAGTTCTCTAGTTGTCATTCAGTGATTTCTCTTTTTTTCAACCTTTACTCTCTTTGTACCTTTATTTTAAAATTTCTTTTAGTTCCAAGCAACTTTGCGATTTGATTTATTCTGGAATACCGACTCCTTTTCCGCAGTTTGGTTTGCGCCCGAAACTCAGGGATCTAGTGTATGATTCATCAATTTCAAGCTCGTCTGTTTGACTTCTATTCTTATTTTCACTTTATGTGAAAACAAGAAAAATTCTTTTAATGATCTTTGTAATTTTCTTATTACAAATCAATTTGTAATAAAAGGACAATTTTGCTTGGAGCTACCGCTTACTATTCTGTTCGCATAAAATTCGAACTAATAAATAGTTAAAAGGGGGACAAATCAGTTTAAAAAAGTGAAGTTTATTTAATTAAAAATTTAAATTAATCAAATCTAGCTTTGACGTAAAGTTGATTATTTTCCTAGTCTGCGAGTATAATTGTAAATTGTATCTTACCTAGATTTAACTTAACCTAGTTATTACGTTTATCTTGAATGTTGTTGAGATCGAACCGTGACTTCGGTTTTGGCTGTGCGTGTCATAATTTTGGCACGCAACAATAGGCAATATGCACCTTATTATTGAACCTGCCTCGCATCCTTTAACGTTACATCCTCGACTTGATCACTCAGACTGAAGTCAGATAGTATCTCCGGTTGTTTACCTTTGAATGGCCGAATAATAGACCCTTCAGGTCAGTTTATTCCGTCAGTTCATTTGAAAGATCTATCCTTTTTTTAAACTTATATAAATTAGTGATGATATCGAATTCGCCCGTGTCTTCCATCTGCCTATTTTATTAATATTCGCACGTCTTTCAATGAGAATTTTTTTTTAATTCAGATATAGGGGTATCATTAGCAAGTCCGTACATACACAATCGAGTTTTTCTAAGATTATACTTGATCTTGAGATCAGACTTCGTTGCGCCTTGGACTTTTTTTTAATCATTCTTTAACTCAGTAATATACACATTTTTTCGCCAAGTTCATTTCTTTCGGGCTTGTCACTTCCACTTATCGTAACTAGGTTTGAACCATTCGCTGTAAATTGTTTTATATTTTCTCTGGCTATTTCAGAGTAATATTTTTTACCTGCTATTTCTTTCGATTTCGGAATATTAATAACGGATATTTCTGACAAATTACCCTTAGCTGCATTTCGATGTTTTCGAGCCGGTGCATAATATTTTGTTGAATCTCAGGGTTTGCATACGTGTACTTGATTCTTATGTTTCGTCTTTTCTTCTACCACAGGAGGACTCTTAGCGAGTTCTTCGAATTTTTCACTTATGTTATCGAGGAACTGAGTGAGTTGTTCAAGACATTCTGCAATCTTACGTCTTTGCTCCATATTTGACGATCTTCTTTCCAATATATTCGTTATCCTCATATTCAGAATCGTTAACGAGCGCTTAGCCTCATTACATTGTTCTAGTATAGGGAATACTGATGTCATTTTTTATTAATGGATTAGAACTGGAAGAAAGGAAAGGGCAGGGGAACAGATTCAAGGTCAACTGGTCGATAGGAAAGAAAGCAGGAAACGGCAAGTGGGAGAAGAGGGGGGGGGGGGTTAACAAAAGGTTGAGAGATATGAGATAATGGTTAAATAAACGTGAGATTAAAAAAGTAAAGAAGATAATAGTAACAGAAACGATAAAAAAGAAGAAAAAAGAATCTAAAGAGAAACTAAAAAAAAGGGGAAGATATAAGAGGAGATAGGGATGGAGGAGCAAAAGCAGGGGGGCCTTTAACGCGGGGGGGGACAAAATAATAAGAGAAGGGATTAATTATGAAATATATTTAGATACAATAAAAAAATAAAACAGGGAAAGAACTAATTCTAAGGGAGAAAACTAAAAAGGAAAGAAGAGTAAGGTACCTTGGTTGGGCAACTGGTTTAGGATTAGCGGGGAAATCCTAAATTGCAACCAATATTCTAAAAATCTGAACCAATCAACCAAGATATTCTTACTTTTTGATTTTGGAAGTTGTATTATCATTTTCATTTACAATGGTAAAATCAATTTAATTTTCATGGATAAGGAGGGCAACATTCTAAACTTTAATGCAATTTTAGGAATTTTTCATTATGAATAATGGGCCTAAATTCTACGGGAGCGTTTTACTCTGAGATGCCTACTTTCTCCGCCATGGACTGATATTTTTAGCGTTGTATTTTGGGGCCATCCATAAATTACGTCACACGTTAAGGGGGAGGGAGGGGGTCAACAATGTGTGACATAGTGTGACAAAAGGGGGACGAGTCATAAGCTTCGTGACGTCACATATATAAATATAAAGTATTAAAACTCTAAACTTCAACTCTAACGAAAAACTTTAAAATATTACCAACTATATCAATATAATAATACGAGGGTGAATCAGAAAGTAAGTTACATTCTGAAACAGTAAAAACAAGCAAGTTAACATCCCATGCACACATTCTGAGGAAACGTGCACTATTTATTTCACTTTTCTATTGAATCAGCCAACAATTGTAAACCTTGCTGAACGTCAAATTAATTTTTCCATGCCGATGCGGTAAAAATCCGCTCCAGCGTTTCTCAACCATGTCAGCACACTCCCATAAGAAACGCTAAGCATTCTGGGATTTCTTTAATTCTGATTTGTCAATTGTCCAGAATCATCTCATTAACGCGGGCAATGTGCTCGGTAGTGTTGGATAAGGATGGTCTTCCTGCGCGGTATTCGTCCGTCAAATCTGAGTGCCCAGTTTCAAACTGCTGGCACCACTCCACAATTGCAGGACGAGAAATCAGATTATTCTCATAGACACTGCAAATTTCCTTATGGATTTCAGTGCAATTTAAAGCTTTCGCCCACAAAAAACGGACTGTTCTGCGAATCTCTAACTTGGATTGTACAACCAGTTGCTGCGCCACGACAACAATACTCTTGCGTACGCAGTAAACGCGTGAACACATTGCAATTATAGATATATAGGCAACATCCTTAAAAATGGCGAATGATATCGCGTTCTTCGACCACAGATGGTCCTGAGTGTATCTTACTTTTTGATTCATCCTTGTATTATAAGGTTTAAATTTGTTTGTATCACTTTTTTAGCACGTGGTGGCTGCGCGAGTTCACGCTCGCTTTAAGGTGTGTTCACAAAGACGCAGCTACATGCGGAAGCAAGCAGCTGCGATGCGATGCGTCAGTCCCTCTCCTGTTCACAAACATGCGGCAATTCAAGCTTTCCGCATGAATTTTCAAAATATTGCCACTAGGGGCAGTGCGTGCACATAACAAACACTTCCTGTTAAAAGTAAACAATCGGTCTCCATTACTGCCAAATTTTTATGAGGAACGTTATTGTTGTTTTATTAGGTGTCGGAATATTTCTGTTAATTATTATTTCATCGGATGTAGATGAAGATATACTGTACTTCTATTAGCTTTATTTCAGCGTTAGAACACTTCTCACTCCTTCCAATGCTTCCATTTTGGCGCTCTCAAGAAGATTACCGCTGATTGGTAGAAAGATTTCACGTGACAACCTTGCCGCTCTCGCCGCATGTACCGCATAGGAAAAAGTTGACTCCAAGCTATCTCAGATCCGGCTTAGAAGCGGCAGACGCGGAATGAATCTGATTGGCTACCGCACTGCCGCTTCTGCACGTATCCGCATGTATCGCGTCTTTGTGAACTATCTTTACTCTTAGGTCAGCACGTTGGCCGCCTTTGGGACGTGCCAGGGAAGTTCTTTGTTTGATAAACGATGACGATGCTATATGTTTGGATGAAGAAGATGTTGACACATCGAATGTTCCTCACATTATCCAAATCGAGAACGAAGAAGCTGCTGTGCCAGTCATAAATAATATAAAGAAATGGGTTCAAAGTCCATGGACACAAGATGATGAAATTTTGATCGTTCATTTGATTGGTTATGTTTTGTAAGTTTTCTAAAATGTTTGATTTATTGTTGATTTTATGAAAAAAGATTTTAAATAGAAATATATAAATAATTTTGGAAGTGCTGTTTTTATTTAATTTTTTCTAAATTAAAAATTGCAAAATATGTGACGTCACCCTATGGGAGGGGGGTCAAGGACGGGGGAGGGGTCCAAAAATCATGAAAGTCGTGTGACGTAATTTATGGATGGTCCCTTTGATGAACGTAAAATTTAAAAAATGTATGTATTATAAAGAATATATAAATAGAATAAAATTTGTAAACAAATAAAAGCAAATTAAATTTGGTGAAGTTATCAATACGGCCAACATTGGACAATGCTCAACGAGATTCACCTAGTTATTAATGAAGTACGAATTATTAATTATTGATACTAATCGATGGACTGATACTAATCGATGATTAATAGTTTGCAGTTGCGCAAGAAAGCTTATAATATGCAAACAAAAATATTTATTAAAGAAAAACTCAAGCATGTTCGATGAAGACTAATTACACGCCATATCTCGAATGTTTAATTTATTGATGAAAATATAAAATGATTGTCAATCAATAATAAATATTCAACAATTTATAAACTAATAAATATATTACTTTTCTCTTTTAAACTTTGTAATAAATTATTTACAAAAATATTTTTCAATCTAACATGAAATTTTTCTCATCGAAGTATTTCTGTCATTTTTTTTTTTTTTTTTTTTTAATATTGTAAGTCCACTTACAAAAAAAACTCAAAAATAATTTTCACTCTAATCATAGGAAATCGTGCAGGGTATTTCAGTCAAATAGGTCTCATTTTACTCTAATACTGCGACGTAAGAAATGATCGTGGAATGCCGTTGACTCAATCGTCGTTTAGATCGTATTTCTAAGTGTGTTTTTTGAAACCTGGCAACACATCTAGTCATTTCGCAATCCAGGATGGAGTCGCCACTAACAACGGAACAGAAAATCGGATTTTGGAATGCATTTTGAAAACAAAATATATTGCTGTTCAAAGGAAGTTCAGATAACCTTTAAATGTGCACATGCTCCAGATAAGAGTGCGATAAAAGAGGTTTATCAAGCAATTCCGTGAAACGAGAAACATTCAAATTAGACTTAAAGGGGGTAGCATCCCACGAGTTTGATGACCAGCAAATGTCGAAAATATTCGTCACAGTGTTATTGTCTCCAAGAAATCATTGAGACGTTTGTCAGCGGGAAAAGACATGCTCTTGACAATACCAACGGTATACTGTGGAAAGACCTGGATATGTTTCCCTACAAGATTCATGTGTTACAGGTCTTAACAGTGACTATCATGGCAAAAAGGAAGACCTTTGCACTAGAATTTGGGGAACATTTGGAAGCCAACTCAGGTGTGCTGGGCAGACCGTAGTGTTCTGATGAGCCAAATTTTTCACATTAATGGAGATGTAAATAGATAAAATGTTCGTTTCTGAAGTATGGAAATTCCGAAAGTGATGCATGAAACCAGCATTCACCCCGAACTGAGGTGCTCGACTATCTGCATTCAAAGTTCCAGGACCGCGTGGTTTCAAATCTTTTCCAACCATGTTTGATTACGGATTTTCCTGCCCTCCACCCATGCCCTCCCCACTAGGCCCGATAAGAATCCACGTGACTTTTTCCTATAGGGATATTTAAAAGAGAAAGTGTACGAAGCAGCTTATCGACATTGGCAAAAATGAGACAAGCTGTCATTGTCAGCTGCCGACTTGTGACAAGAGAAATGTTGAAACGCGTTGTCCAAAACTTTGCGCTACCCGTACGGAAAGTTCACAACGTCCATAGATCCCACATCGTACACATCATACATCACACCCCGACGTAATAAAGCTTTGAATATGTAGTTTGCTTTCATTCCAAGTTCATATGTTTAAGTTTATTTGCTGAGTCACAATAATAAATTGAAATGGGGATTAACGGCTTGGAACACCCTGTATTCGGTGTATTAAACTGAAGACACAATCCACTGCCGAATTATTTAACATTGATGTTGCCCCCGCAATAAAAATAGATTCTTTCACGTCCAAACTTGTTGTCACAATTGAAGAGATGGGTCAAAATAAAGTTTTTAATTCATCCTTAGAATTTTACTATCAGAAACATATTTTGATAGTAAATAAAAAATTTTAACAAAAAATAATAAACTGATGGTTCAAGAATTTAGCTTTCGATCTGACCGCAGACGCCTTCTTCAGAGCGCAACAAACATTAAAAGCCCTATGATTATAAGAATGACCTTCGTCTCTGAGTTAAACAAGAGCCAATCCTTGTATAGATCATACTTACTTAATTTTTTATTATACTTTTTGATAGAATTTTCTTTTTGGTTATTCAATTTTGTAATTGTTTTTCCTTTCCAACACAGCAGTAGAAGGTAAAACGGATATCTTTGGGCTCTATCTTAGGTAACTACGAGAAGAGTCCACTTTTCCACAATGACGTTTATTATTAATCATGGTTGTACATTTCGATTGCCAGGTAATCTTGTTGTGGGTACAAGCAGCCGAAATGAGGTTCCTGAGAGGTGTGGCAGATGTTACCCTACTTGATAGAGTTTACAGCAGCACAATAAGGGAACCTTTAAGTGTTGAGCCGTTACTTCTCCGCATTGAGAGTCTCAGTTGCAATTGAGAGTCTCAGTTGCAAAAAGTATCGGTAACAATTTTTTCCTGACGTAACTGTAGTTCGCACCGAACCTGCTCGGTGGTGTGGGGTCTGACCTTCAAAACGCGCAGGATACCGCAAACTGGTCTTCCTAGGCAGTTGCTTTTGTCCAAGCCGGTGGGTAAGAGACCAACAGGACAGCCTAGGACCAGGTGGCTAGACTACATGGAGAATCTGAGTTCTAGTTGCTCTGGTATTACCAGGGAGGACATGCGGCTGATGACCGAAGAATGCGAGTGCTGGAGATCATCCATAGGGCTGCTGCCCCCGCTACCCTAACGGATAAGCGAGTTTGTAAGTAGAACTGAAAAAAGACTGTTTTGAAATCGAAATGCATATATACACACGCTCAATAAACGTCATTGTGGAAAAGTGGAGTCATCTCTCTCTCTCGTGGTTATCTCTAATACAATTTCAACATTTTCGTAATCTGGAAGATTCAATGTTCGTAATCTTCAACAATTTTGAATTATATTGAAAAGTCATATTATCACTTGTCGCTCAGCCGCTCCACTCTCTCATGCTTCGTGAACCGTTTTGATAGCGATCTTCCAGACGTCTTATGTATCCTTTTTCGCATTTTTACAAGAAAGTTTAAAAATTTAGATTTATTACGAAATCTGACCTTATCCCTGTTTGCGGGAGTGAAATTTAAAGAATATTTGACAAGTTAGTTCTTATACATTAAAAAAATTACAAATAGCTAAAATAATAAAAAAATTACTTTATATTTATTTACTAGCTGATTTGCCCGGCGTTGCTCGGGCTGTTTGTTAGATGAAATTTTGCAATATCTGAATTTGAATATAAACGAAAAAGCCTTAACAAAGTTTATATTCACTTTGGAAAAAAGAAAAGAATTCTTTTAAATGGTCGCATAGGAATTTTGTGCCTAATTGGGTTCACCCAGGAAAATTCGACATTGTATCCTTAACATTTTAAAATATCAAAGAAAGCAATAAGTATTGATTTATTTGTCTATATTAAATAATACTTAATAGATGGATTGAGAGAGTTAAGGAACTCTGTTTACAGCCTCATCAGCATCTCTCGTCAACATGTAACCGTTTCAATAGAGTGATATTCAGTCACAGAGCGTGGAATCGTGTCCTGAATGTGGTTGTTTATATTGATAGTATCATTTTTAGCAGCAAGGACTGGCGTCTCACACAATTAGTTGAGATCTTCAGAATTTTCTAATACGTTTAGGTAAACATTATCTATAACTTCTCTAAAGAAAGTTACTACATCTATAACTTCTCTAAAGGAATTTTGGTTTGTTTGGTTTGGTTTGTTTGGTATTAACGTCCTTTTCTACTGCCATGGTCATTTCAGGACGGCGTTATAGGGGCCGCAAATTTTGTCTCGCAAGGGTTCTTTAACGTGCAGCCGGCAAACGACTACACGGGACCAACGGCTTTACTTCCCTTCCGAAGCAAGTGCGTGATCTCAAGATTTTCTCCCTGAAAAAATCCTCGTCGTCCTCGGCCGGCGTCGAAACCGCGTCCTCGGGCATCAGAGGCGATCACGCAACCCCTGAGCCACCGAGGCCTATTCTAAAGGAATTTACTAAATTGCAAAAACCATATGAAAAATAAATTTTCTCCAGTTATTAGCTCATGAGGAAAGTACCTACAGATTTTCAGCAAAAGCTTGAGCAGCTGCACGCCTAGAAGTTGTATTTTCTTATTTGTTTTAGAATAATTTCTTACATCTCTCCAAAGATTTAAAAAAAAAAAAGAAATAATAATGATTTTATTTATTTATTTATTTATTTATTACTTTTTATAACGATCCCCCTTAAAACATGAATCATTAAGGCAAGCAACAAAATCCCCGAAAAAGCAGCCGTGTACGATGTACGGCGTGTGGTGCGTTCAGAGATGTTATTCTACGGTCCACGGTCAGTTGACGAGTCGTGACGTTTCTATTCGCACGAACAAGCATTCCCATCCTACGCTCACCCCTTGGATCGACGAGTCGTTTGCGACCACAGGCTTGTCTCTTGATGGTTGTTTTTTGGTTGTTTAACCAGTCCTGATAAATCCCTGAAAAAGTCTAAAAGACGTTTAACCAGTCCTGCTAAACCCTGTTGTTCGGGAAAAGTCTAGGAGACGTGCGGTTTCGGAAATAGTCAGTCCACCTCGCCAGGCACCAACAATCATCCCGCGCTCGAAGTCATCCTTTGTTTTCCACTTGGTGACGGCCAAACCACTTGCAATTGACACTAGTATTCTCGCTTTATAGTGATACCGACTGTCACGTGATCAACTGATACGTAGTAATTGCTATGCCAACGGATTTGCATATTCATGAGTGTTCTTAATAAACTGGCCATTCAGTGTAAACATATAAATTATCTTCTTTTAATTATTATATAATTAGTTTTGAGATTCGCTTAAAGATGGAAATGTATAATTTTTACACAATACCCGTACTTTCCAACCGCTGTTACTCTTACTTGTAACGGTATGCGAATTGTGAACCATTTCACTCAAAAA
>JAHWFO010098252.1:124950-181710 GCA_023313115.1 Rhysida immarginata | reverse complement strand
AATAATAATAATAATAATAATAATAATAATAATAATAATAATAATAATAATTTAAACGCTTTCCCGAGACAGAAACGTAGCCGTCTGGGCAGACTTCTAAGTTTTTTTTGATTTTGTAGTTATCATATAAAAACTTATTTTTTTAATAAAGACTAAAAGAGTAAAATTTAATATAAAGCGCGCCACCATACTTTTATGTTTTTTTTAAAAAATTAAATTTTTTACTTTTAACTGCACTCTTTAAGGTGAAAATATGTGCTTTAAAATTTTTATTTTATATATTTTATTTTACAAGTGGCTATGCTACAAGTATTGTTAAGTTGTATGAAAGAGCAGAAGGAAATGCCGTGCATAATATATTTAATAAGATTGTATACGAAATGAGCATATAATGACAGTTTAATAGAAAATAATGTTCATCGGGATATCTTGGGTCTATAGATAATCGCTGGAGAAGTGTTAATGCGAAGTGTGATGTTCGACAACATAGATTACAGCAAAGGAACAAGATAAAAGGGGATTTTGTGTCAAATATAATTTTCTCGATAAATTCCCTGCCAAAAGTTGAAATATTTCCGTGCCAAAAGGGACATTAATGACACTTTGCAGAATCCCGTGACGCGTCCAGTGTGTTGCACAATCAATAATACAAACAAGGAGTGACTGGCGAGAGGGAAGGAAACGTCCTTCCAGTGAAATCGAATTTTTCTTCATGTTCAAAGGTATAAAAAAAAAAAAAAAAAAAAGGATAACCGACACTTATTCTCAAGTCGATTAAAAGGTTGCTTTTAACGAGGCTATGTTTACATTTAAGAGCAGAAATTAAAAAGCAAGCTAACTGGTATTTTTCTCGTCAATTTTCTCGAGAAAACAGTTCACTGTCACCGTGCAAATATGATGCGC
This sequence comes from Rhysida immarginata, assembly GCA_023313115.1. Classification (NCBI taxonomy): domain Eukaryota; kingdom Metazoa; phylum Arthropoda; class Chilopoda; order Scolopendromorpha; family Scolopendridae; genus Rhysida; species Rhysida immarginata. The sequence goes on along the minus strand of JAHWFO010098252.1, from coordinate 180,807 downwards.
AGATGGTGAAACCACATAATTCACGAAATGCGCATTTTTCCTCATTTCATTAATTGTATAACACTAATATACAGTTCGTGAAATGTGCAGAATTTTACACAATTCACGAAATGTGCACAATGGTTTCTGCTCATCTCATGAAAATTCATTTTCATCTCAATTTTGTATAGTTACAGATGTCCTATGAAAGCTGGTTTCCATAGTTGCTACTGGCTTTTGCGGCTGGGAAGCTTATTGACAAGCATCGACGCGAGTTAAACTTGACTGTCGGTGAAGGGAACACGTTCCCAGAGTAGGTCTTTTTATTTATTCTGTGGAATTGCAAGTACGATTCAGCATGCGCAAACTCATAATGGAGTGAGATCCTCAAAAACATGGCGTCTTCCTTAACGATACAATTGTATGCAGCGTTAAAAAGCCGTGAATTCAATACAAATTATCTGTGATAAGAAGAAAAACAGTCATATATTAGTCTGTGATAATTTATTTGACATTCATACATGTGTAACTTGATAATTTATTTTCACAAAGGTATGAAAGTCTAACATCGCCATCTATGATTCGATGAAATTTCTTGACTTTTGGATCAGCTTGTAAATTCACCGAGACAAACATCCAGCCACACTCGTATTGTGCTCGAATGGAATAGGAAATTAGGATTAAAGGTATCCCATTCTCAGACATCCGTGTTAAGTCACCCGATGCCCCTCCCATGGAGTTTTGTGAATTAGGTCTCCTTAAAAGAACTCTTCTTGTAAGATATCCGAGAACATTTTCTGGATTATGGAAAGCCTGTCAAGAGAAGTGGAACAGAATCAACATTCCGTAGAAACTTTATACAAAGTAGACTACGGTAAGTTGTCGAGCGATTGCTAGATGAAAGGGCCATCACATCAATGATGTGAATAAAAACACAATATGTGGCGGAGAAATGGGTAGATCTACAGTAAGTTTATTCTCGTCACCATAAACATGATACAATTATCCTTGTTTGACAGCGATGATAAAATTGGAAATAAAAAAATTCATTTGTTTCACAAACGAAACTGAATTAAACCTTTTTTTAAAATTGATAAAATTTATATGAAAATAATTTATATATCTCAACAACAAAAAAGTGACAGAAAATGAATAATAATTAGAAAATGAAGCATTAAACGTTCGATTGTTCTTATATTTACAGGTTTATAATTCAGTACTCTAAACTGCAAAGAAAAAGAAAAGACCGGACTTTTGAAAGAGCAACTTTTTTCAACAGATACATCTTATTCGTGTTTATCCCCTTCAAAATACACAATGATCCCAGCATGGTTGGCCAGACAACGCTCCCACCGTTTCTTCTATCTTTCGAACGCCCTCAGGAACGCTTCTTTCAGAATGCTCTTTAAGTCCGTTGTACAATTTGTCTTGATGTCATCCATTGTGTCAAATCGGCGTCCTTTCAAAGTCGATTTCAATTTTAGGATAAGAAAATAATAGGCTGGAGCCAGATTGGGAGTAGGGTTTCTGAGGGACCACTGTCGTCTTGTTTTTGACCAAAAATAACGCACACAAGCAGCGAGATGTGAGCCGGCGCCATATCGTGACGAAGCGTGCAACTGCTGTTCTTTCACATTTCAGGCCTCTTCCGCAGCACTTCGTTTCTTAATGATCCGACACTGATGTTTATCTTTAGCTAGCTCCCTGACTGTTAACCGACCATTTTCACGCATCATATCACGCACTGAGTTGACATGAACGTCGTGGAAGATCGCCCACTTCGACGATCTTCGTCAGTCGAAGTTCTCTCTGTTTTGATCCGTTGTACCACAGTATAGTTAGACAGTATGCGCACTCACCCTGATTTGTTCCGGTAAGATTGTGACTGTACCCAGCAGTCTCCTCTCCTAGCTGTCGAGGTGGGCAGGCATGATAGAAGCTTCTATCAGTGTCGTACACGTGTTTTTTGTTTTTTTTTTTGGCTTGTGTTTTAATCTGTAAGGCAGCTAGAATAGTGTTTCATGGAGTACTTCCCACAAAATGCATCCAAAAAGAACATAGGACATAACTTATATTCACAAATGATTAAAGTGCCATTTCCCTTACCATCTTTCACCAAAGAATTTCTTAACAAATTGTTTGTTAGAGTAAGAATTTACTTTACATTGAAATTTTTTAACAAATCAAATTGCAGGCATGAAAACTTGGTCCATATGAATTTTTTACTCGTAATTTTATTTAAATATTTTTAATTCATCAGATGATGTTCTTTAATATAATGTAAAATGCAATTAAATTTTATTTCTTGTTTTCTGACTTGAGATTAATCAAAATACTATACATTATTAATACTTAAAACAAAGAAAAATATTTTAAAAAATAAAACAAAACTGCTAAACAATAAAATATTTATTTCCTACGGGATTATAAGTCACAGAAAAAAGTTTTTATAATCATGTCGAAAAAAAATTGCAACTCTGTAATAACATAGAGCATCATAGTCGGTATATCTAAACTTTGCACTTCGATAGAGTACAGTCAGACTATATGGCGATCGTCGATCTTTCCTGCCAAGCACGTTCTGAAACAACATCAAAGGTTTCGCTTGGAGTGCGCCTACTATCTAACTACATTGTGATTGTACCACTCACACCCTGTGAACGGCACAGCTTCACATTGTGTTTGATTCGGATTGGCCAGCCTTTTGCCCTCAGAAAATGCTCTGCTGCCGGTTTTGACAATTTTTTTTAATACAGCTGGATATCCCTTTCTTGGAAAGTACGAAGCCATGCTTCTTGCATGGTTTCATAATTTCGGAATAGCTGAATTTGACGTCGGAAAGGGTTGTTATGTAGCGCTCCCAATACCTGTCAGATTTTGGTAGCATAACTCGGTGTTTTTAGTTTACTTACTTACTTACTTTTCAAACCCGCTTATCCGTTAGGGTCGCGGGGGCAGCAGCCCTATGGAGGATCTCCAGCGATCGCGATCTTCCGCCATCAGGCGCATGTCCTCCCTGGTAATATCCAAGCGACTCGAACCCAGATTCTCCATGTAGTCTAGCCACCTGGTTCTAGGCCGACCCCTTGGTCTCTTACCCACCGGCTTGGAAAATAACAACTGCCTAGGAAGACTAGTTTGCGGCATCCGTATCACGTGGCCATACCAGCGCAACTGAGATCTCTCAATGCGGAGAAGTAGCGGCTCAACACCTAAAGATTCCCTTATTGTGCTGCTGTACACTCTATCTAGTAGGGTAACTCCTGCCACACCTCTCAGGACTCTCATTTCGGCCGCTTGTACCCGCGATCGCACTCTTTCGGTCATTACCCAAGCCTCATGACCATAGGTGAGAATGGGGACAAAGATAGATTTGAAGACGGAGAGCTTGGCTTTGTTACCCAGCTCTCGTTTCGTTACCACGGATCGCCACAGTTCACGTCTGACACAGCTTGCTGCACCGATCCGAGCATCCAATTCTTTCTCCTGCCGTCCATCACTCGTGAATGCAATCCCGAGATACTTGAACTTCTCCACCTGTCTCAATGAGGCTCCCCTAACATGGAGAGCGCACTGAGCAGGCTGTCTTGAAAGAACCAGAGCTTCGGTTTTAGCCACACTGATCTTCATCCCAGCTTCTTCACATTTGGCTGCAAACCGGTCTAGTGCATGCTGAAGGTTCGTGTGAGAAGACCCAAGCAGGACAAGGTCGTCCGCAAAGAGCAACCTCTCCACCAGGCAGTCGCCCACACAAACACGCTCATCGCCTCTGCTGCCCCTGTCTATCCAGTCCATAAAGATAATGAACAAGATGGGCGACAGTACGCACCCTTGGCGGAGTCCAACACCCACGGTGAACGGTCTCGACTTAATGCCATTTATCCGGACACACATCTCAGAGCTTTCGTACAGAGACATGATAGCAACCAGTAATTGCCCATCCACTCCATACTCTTGCAACACTTGCCAGAGCTTCTCCCGAGGAACTCTGTCATATGCTTTTTCGAGGTCCACAAAGCAAGCGTAGACCTCTTTTGCATACTCCCAGGATTTCTCAAAGATTTGCCTTAGAGCAAAGATGTGATCCGTCGTGCTTCGGCCAGGTCGGAAACCACACTGCTCCCCCGACAGTTTGGAGTCGACTATTTCCCGACTTCTCTTCTCCAGACACTTAGCGTACACTTATTTTTCATCATGTTAATTAAAATTGTTGTTTAATGTGTCTTCCCTTCTGTACAGGTAAACTATCCACTGCGCAACGCGTGTCAAACAGACGACAGAGTACTTTAAGCTATGAAAACGTACATTAGGCACCATTTTTCTGAAAATATCCAGGAAATAGCTTGAGAAGAAATCATTCTAATGCCTATTATCAATATTATCATATCAAGAAATACTGAGTTACGGTTGAATTTCTCATTATTTTCTCAGTATCGTGTTACCCTTTGACTTCGTCATCATGTCGATTGGCTTTATTTCATTTTTATCTCCTTTATATAACTGCAATATATATTTAAAAACAGAGCGATGAGACCCAACAAAACTGTGGGTAAATCCAGAATGGTGAAAAGATTGCAGGAGACACTAAATTGATAGAAAACATTAATCCACTAATCTACATGGATTAGTACTTCTGCGCCAGTGTCACTATTTTATATGGGTGTCTTTAGAAAAAGTATACAAGTTTTCACCGACTGTTATTATAAAGACTATTCTAGATGACTTTCCGCAAATAAGAAAAATCTTAGTTCCATTACCTTATTCCTCATTATATGGGATACTTTTGTGATTATAAATGAAGACAAATTAATAGAAGTTTTAATATATAGAATATTTAAGAGTTCACCAAATACCTTAAACTAGAACTAATTAAAATTGAACATAAAAAAACTAAAATTAAAATTTCAATTTGTGGAACGAAAAACTAAAAGCGAAAAATTCTCTATTTGATGCTTGAGACTTATGATATTTTTTCAAAACTGAGTACCTTATTTCTTTGATCTCGTACTGCTTTGAATTTATTTCTTAAGATATTTGAGATCGCCCAAATATGAAGAGGAAGTGTTAACTCTCTAAGACGCTATTCCCATGTAAGCTTCACAAAAATAGCAGTTTCATGAGAGAAGGTCAAAGTTTCACTAAAGGTTGTAGCAACATAAACAACTTCGAGCACCGTTTAATGTAAACTCTCTCATAACGATGTTCCTAAGGCCTGTGTGTCACGGATGACCGTAGTTTCACTGAAGAACGAGATCATGTCAAAATAAAGACGAGATTCATGAAGCAGCCCTTAATGAAATTCGTCCAATGCGCCCAAAATGCACGTCCATATTTTTAATTCAAAGAGATCCTAATAATCCGAAGATATTCTTCAAACGTATCATAATTACAAAGGCGAAAAGGGAAGGAAAAATTCCGCGTCCTGGATCCAACCAGGGTCCACGCCTTCCGCTAGCGCTGCTCTTACCAATTGAACTATCGTGGACGCCGAACCGTCAATGTGTTACTATGTTCATATGGACTTCCCTGAAGTCACAAATTGAAGCACAACGGCAAAGCAGGCGTCGACTCGAAGGTCCGGAATCCTCCTTACCATTAAACCATCAAATAAATTGATGAAATTCAACTCAAAGAGAAGATAATAATAAAATGAAGATAGGGTAAAGTGCCCTAATATGGGCTAGTTCCTAATAAACAACTGGAGGAGGTGAAAAAGCTGACGAGAACAAGCTGTGGTTGTGTGAAAATTCAAGTCTGTAGCTACGTAGTGAGTTACGCTACAAGCAAACACTGAAAAAAAGTTAGATCCAAAGTTTTGTTATATGAAACTTATTCCAGAAAACGTACATGTGACATAGATGAACCAAAAAACGTAATTAATGCCGCGTAGAGTACGAATAGAACTTCCTATCACGCGATTAACTTTGTTGCTTATCGACACTGAGGTTGGGCAAACATGTCGATGAGACGTGCGTATTATAGGCTACCAAGGTTCGTATTTGATGTTGGAATCTTATATAAAAATTATATACGGGCTAACAATAATAATATTACGGTAGTTGCAATAGAAATGATGAGTTAATCATATTGCACGGTTTTTGAAAGGCTAATCTTTGCTTTCATTTCACAGATGTCGCTTTCTAAACCTTGTAGGAAATCTTGGGACAATCCGCCATGAACGCAGCTGTTCTTGCAGTTTGCAACGGGGAAATGGGTACTTTGAAAGCCGCGAAGTTGTACTGTGTTCCATGGGCAATACAGTTCTCCCCCAGGCCCATGGTGATGCGGAATGTCTCATCTGTGCAGGACTGTTTTCGGACGATCAAAACAGGGAGACGTGGGTGAGATGTCGGATGTACCTGAAGTGGGTTCACAGTGCCTATTCTAGAGACCCAGAGGGATACTTCACGTGCGCCATATGCTTGTAGAGCAAGGGCCAATAACTGTTCACAATATCAATCTTTATTATGAAATTGTATTCATAATACAGGAGTAACCTATATTAGAAACATCTAATAGCCCATATTAGGAACAGATGTTCCTAATATGGGAACATGCAATGGATTTTTAATCTACAGTCAGTGACAAAAAATTAGCACCACCATCATTTTCACTGAAATTCTTTTAATGAAACAAAATTCCAAATGCTCTTTTGGAATACAGACACTTAATATCTTCAGAAACAATCTAGCTTCATAAAAATAAATTGAATGTCCACTTATAATTTAAAAAAAAAAAATTGTTTTACTGAGGTGATATTTCTGAGTGACAAAAAATTAGCATCAGCTACAAAAAAATGGTTTCGCCCTAAAGCTAGGCTCATTTAACTCAAGTAGGGGTGATATATTTACTTTATCATGTAGTAAGAGCAATTACTACAAGTGAAAAACTAAATTAATAAACATACAACAAGATGGGACGTGGTTCAGTGCTGTCAGAGTACGAAAGAGGTCAAATTGATGCCTTCAAACAAGAAAACATCTCTATTCGTGAAATTGGGCGTCGTTTGAAGAGAAGCCCAAAGGCTATTTCCAACTATTTGAGAAATCCTCAGGAATATGCAGTTTACAAGGGTTCTGGAAGACCTCGTGCCCTTAATGGAAGGTCAGTTCGTCAGATTGTCAGAGCTGCATCCAACTCAAGTCAAACAGCAAAACAAATTCGTGATGAACTGCAGCTCGACACAAATCTGCGAAACGTTCAGCGTGTGATCCATGACTGCCCGCATCTTCTGCGACAGCACATCAAGAGGAAGCCACCACTCACTAACCGTCATCAAGAAAACAGACTTCAGTTTGCTAGAAAATACATGGGTTGGACTTCAGAATGGCAAAATGTCATATTCACAGATGAAAAGAAGTTCAACCTTGACGGACCAGATGGATTCTCATACTATTTTCACGATTTGCGAAAAGAAAAACAAGTTCTTTCACGAAGACAGCTTGGCGGTGGATCTATAATGATCTGGGGAGCAATTGGTTTCCAGAAGAATTGTGACTTGAAGTTTCTCAGTGGACGAATCATTGCACAAGGGTATTTGTCAATGCTGAAAGACATTTTCCCTGATTTTGGACCAATTATGGCTGGAAATGATTGGGTATTTCAGCAAGATAATGCTCCCATCCATAAAGCACATGTTGTAACACGGTGGTTTGAGGAAAAAAACATCACTGTTCTGCAATGGCCAGCTATGTCACCTGATTTGAACCCCATTGAGAATGTTTGGGGGTTGCTATCACGAAAAGTGTATGAAAACAATCGTCAGTACAAAAATGCTTCTGACTTGAGATGTGCCATCATTGATGCTTGGGAAAATTTAGATCATTCATTGATTAAAGGATTAATTACTAAGATGCCTAATCGTATCTTTGAGGTAATTTTACAAAAAGGCAAATCCACCACATATTAAGACCATTCAGAGGATTTTTTGTAGCTGATGCTAATTTTTTGTCACTCAGAAATATCACCTGAGTAAAACAATTTTTTTTTAAAAATTATAAGTGGGCATTCAATTTATTTTTATGAAGCCAGATTGTTTCTGAAGATATTAAGTGTCTGTATTCCAAAAGAGCATTTGGAATTTTGTTTCATTAAAAGAATTTCAGTGAAAATGAAGGTGGTGCTAATTTTTTGTCACTGACTGTATGTTATTTTATTCGTAATAAATATTTTTTTACTATTTCCGGACTTGCATATGCTTACCAACGAGATTAATATAATTGGAGTGGTAATTAACTGGTCATCAGCGCCGCCACTATGAAGTCGTGGTAACTAGCGTCAGCCATTACTGCTGCGGTATAAGACGTATGCAAGCTGTAGCTAATAAGATGCATTTCCTTTCTTTGGATTTTATTCTAGCTTATTATTATAATTATTTAGCGATGTAGTGACATTTACGAGGATGCCTTACGCTTTCTCGGCGTTCAATTGTTCGAATAAGAGAGAAAAACGATCGGATATCACCTTTAACAAGTAATTAGGCCTAGCCCAGATTAATAAAAGCAAGAACAGATCATGTAGGCCTTCATACGTTCTTGATAAAAGCTAAGTTTAGCCTATCTTGTTCATTCTAGCCTGTATTCTGAGTTCCTGATTAGATTAGCCGTTAATACTTACGGAAAATAAAGATAAAACTTAAAGACATATTAACGCACTACCACCATATACTTTCAATCAGTATAATATCTTATGCAAACTCCGATTCATCATCGCTAAAAACACCGTTACACGTAAATTGACATCTTAGGCCAAGTTCTTTAGTGTAGCGGGCTTAAGATGTCCGGATAACGAACGTTTAAGCTACGGATAAATCGGACTTTGCATAAGAAATTATATTGAAGGTATATGGAGCTAGTGCGTTAACATTTCGTTAAGTTTTATTTTCCGTAAGTATTAACGAATCCTCAATCAGTATGAGCCTTGGTATACTAAAGTACACCCCTTATACCAATAGCATTTATACTCTTCCCACCCCGAGAGCAAAATTTCGATTGTACATTTGTTTAAAATGTAAATACTCACTTTGCCACCTTAACTATATCATAACAAGAAATTAATCCTCCAGAGGAAGGTAGCGGAAGCCCTGAGATCATCTATATTTACCCTTTTATTTCACGTTTTAACCCCCCCCCTCAATTTTTTTTTTTAATTGATTGTAATCCAATACGTCCATTCAGGGCCTATATGGTCGGAGGCCGACGAGTTGGGTCCCTGGATCGACCTGGATTAACGACAGCTGTAAGATGGTCGCAGCAGCCGGGGAGGGAGGGGGGGGGGTGAAGTTCGTATCTCACTGATGGTCGCCCATCCAGTGACTAGCGGTGCCTGATGTTGCTTAAAGGGTAACTGACATCAAAAAAATTTTTTTCGCTAAATCTATTCTTTATGAATTGCTGAACATAGCAACACATTTCATTTTTTTAAATTTTCGTTATTTTTATACAATAAAAGCATTTTTCGGCACGAAAATGAACGATCGCCGTCGCCATCTTGAATCGGGGTGTGACGTCAAAGGCGAAATTCGTTTGAAATCTATGCATGAGACAATACCCACATATACACTTGTAATAGGTTTGCTGGTGAAAATCGTTTATGAAAATGAATTTGATCACATTGAAAGGTTGAATTTACAAATAATAGATAACCCTATATGTATGAATCGGTGATAAAAATTAAAAAAAATTTAGTTTGAAAAAAAAAATTGCATAAAAAAGCGATCTAGCAGATGCACGAATGTTATGGAAATTTTATTTAACGTTTTAATTCTAATTTACAGTGTTTATGCAAATAAAATACTTATACATAATTCCAGGTGACTATTTCCATATTTGTAAGGATGAAACATTTAAAAAAATTGCCTTGATGTCGATGTTTTGTTTATAGCCGCGTACAGACCGAGCGAGCAACCTCCTGAGGCTGCCGCGGGACAAAAAAGCCACGCTTTGAAGGAAACTGAGGCTGAGGCGCGCGGGAAAGATGAGCTACAAGCCGTCCGAGCATTTTATTACTCTCAGCTTATTCAGTAATTCAAAGATGGCATGAGGCCGCATGTATAAATAGCCATTACAGCTTCTGGGGGTCTAGGCTGAACTCATCGACAAGCTGTCGATCTCGACTAGATCTAACCATCGATAACTGGCATATTACACATTTATACACGTATGGCTAGATGATGTACACTGATATACACAAAAATACACACATTTACATATAATTTTACACATTTATCCATGTATACACATAAATACAGACATAAACACATTAACTGTAAACACACTATATTATTGTTTTCACAGTTCAAGAGAGTATTTCATGTATGTAAATATTTTTAAACAAGCTTTCGTTAATATTTTTAGAAAATGTGTATTCTTGAGCTATGTGTATTTAGCCTGCAGGCCAGAAACGAAGGAAAATAGTTTTTAATAAGAAATCTGTTGCTAAATTCTGAAATAACGATCGCCAAGTGCATAGTCGACTGCTCTTGAATTGTAGACAAAAATAAGGCAGTTGTCGATGGTCAAAGTCTACACTAGAAAATCGACGGTGTAGAATCTGTACACTGTAGACTCTGTAGACACTTTAGACAAGTCGTGTTCATGCCAGCTCGAATCGACAAATGCGTCATTAACCACGTGACCATCGACACATGTCGACAGTCGACTGCTTGTCGATGAGCTCAGCCTAGACCTCCTGGATTTACTGATTTATACTGAGGCGCATTTGATCATCGATAAAAACCGACAACGCTAATACGTTGAGCGTATAACGTTTTGACTCGGCAGCGTTCGCACGAGGAGGCGCGTACGTTCGAGTCACAGATTAACATATTCCGAAACTGCTCACTCACTCAGTAAGCAATACATTTCACAGAAGTAGAAAAAAAAAAAGAGGAAAAAAGAATTAATTTACTTCGTCTTAATAAGGGATTTTTGATATCATATGTAAATGCTTGCAAAAAATAAAAAAGAAAGAATCTCTGATATCTAAATTTGTCATGGTTTTCCTATTAATATAACATTTGGATCGTTATCTGTCTGTCGAGCGTCGTTATTATAATGGAAATCGTTCAACCAAAAAAAAAAAAAAAAAAGTTTTAAGTAGAATAAAATACACGGAAAAATTTATTAGGAAAATAAATATAGTTTGATTATCAGCAAGTTACCAAAACAGTTTGTTATTTTTCTAAACGAAGTATAATTAAATATAAAAACGATTATATCGCGAAGGAAAATTTTATTCACCCCCCTCCCTTCCTAATATTTCAAAGGAGCACATAGACAAAGTAGATACTCAAATTCTCCTTATTTTATCATCTTTCGGTAAAAATATGAAAATAAAATATTCTGCAGTTCATGCTCTTATTACTTCGGTCAAAAAACGGTAAAAATTAGGCACAGCTAGGCGATGAATAGCGTTGAAAAGAAACGGAATATAAATGCTAATCTGTATGAGCGATAGCGAGTACTCGCCTTTGACGTCAGGCGTTCAGGTGTGCAGACGTAGGCGCTAATTTTTAAAATTAAATAACTCCTAAAATAATAGTGATATTTGAAAACTTTTTGTGCAGAATTTATTTTTTCAATGTCCTCTATAATTTTAGGAAAAAAAATATATATATCAAATTTTGATGTCAGTTGCCCTTTAACTTCCCTTTAATGTGATTGACTCGCAAGGTCTTCCACACCATGCCAGAAGCCTTTTGGACTCTGCCTCCATGTCGTCGTTCATAACTACGTCCCTGTGCAAGAGACTTCAACGGCCTGTATCTCCGATCAAGATGCAAGTACAAGGTGTTACTGGTAATGTTACTACTATCCGTTCTCGGTGTGAGATTTTTCTGCAATCATGCTCCTCCAATTTTACTCTCAAGGTGCAGTGCTTGGTTGTGCCTCAGATCACTGGTCTTCTGCCTTGTAAGCCTATTGATTCCTCACATGTGAACATTCCTCCTGGCGTGATGCTGGCCGATCCCACGTTCAACATACCTGGTCGCATTGACTTGTTGGGAGTTAGCTGTTTGTGGCAAGTCGTTCAAGGTCAACGGGCTCTCTTTGGGTGAAAGTGGTCCATCCTTGCACGCTTCTCATTTCGGATGGATTGTCTCCGGTCCTTATGATTATGATCTCCCTCAAAAGACTACTACGTGCAATTTCACTCAAAACATAGCTGACGTTCAAAACAGTTACAAAGATTCTGGGAAATCGAAGAGATTCCTCCCTCGCCCTCTTCTCCTCCAGAGGATGAATGCGAAGCTATTTTCAAAGAAACTACTACCCGTGACAGTGACGGAAGATTCATTGTTTCACTTCCATTGTGCCAATCTCCCGATCTATTAGGTGATTCTTATCCTTCTGCAGAGAAAGGTCTAATTAACCTGGAAAGACGTTTTTCTTACAATGAATCCCTTTTGTTGCAATGAATCCCTTTTGTTGCAATACCAAGTTCATGTCTGAACATGAAGATTTGGGACATATGTCTCCCTGTGAATCAGATCCTTCTGAGACTTCGTTCTTTCTTCCACATCACGGCGTGATTAAGAAAGACAGTTTGACCACAGATTTGATCAGCATACTACTTAGGTTTCGAAAACATGTGTTTGCTCTCTCCGCAGACATTGAGAAGATGTACAGACAGGTGCTGATTAACCCTTCATAGCGTTCATTACAGCGAGACATGATCCTACAATGCCTATCAAGATTTATAACTTGAATACAGTTACATATGGCAATGCTGCTGCAAGTTTTCTCGCCATTCGCTGCTTGTTTGAGTTGGGAAATGAATGTGCTAACACTGAGCCTGCTGTCTCTCGCATTATAAAAGACGATTTTTACGTTGATGATGTTTTGTCAGGTTGTGATACCGAAGCTGAAGCTTCCCACCTCTGCAATGCTCTGTCTGCTGTTCTAAAGACTGGTTGTTTTAATCTCAGAAAATGGGTTTCTAATGAACCGAATATTCTCAAGAACTTCCCCACTGCAGAAGTGCATTCTTTGGTCGTGGATATCGGCTCTCACGAGTACACAAAGACTCTTGGGGGTCTAGGCTGAGCTCATCGACAAGCAGTCGACTGTCGACAAGTGTCGAGGGTCACGTGGTTAATGACGCATTTGTCGATTCGAGCTAGCATGAACACGACTTGTCTACAGTGTCTACAGAGTCTACTGTGTACACTTGTCTACTTGTCTACAGAGTCTACAGTGTACAGACTCTACACCGTCGATTTTCGAGTGTAGACTTTGCCTACAATTCTGCCATTCTTGTCTACAATTCAAGAGCAGTCGACTATGCACTTGGCGATCGTTATTTCATAATTTCGCAACAGATTTCGTATTAGAATCTTTTTTCCTTCGTTTCCGGCGTGCAGGCTAAATACACACAGCTCAAGAATACCCATTTTCTAAAAATATTAACAAAAACTTGTTTAAAAATATTTACATACATGAAGTACTCTCTTGTGCTACGAAACTTGAACTGTGAAAATAATAATAGAGTGTGTCTACAGGTATGTGTTTATGTATGTATTTATGTGTATACATGGATAAATGTTTAAAGTTATGTGTTAATGTGTGTAAACTTGTGTATATCAGTGTATATCATCTAGCCATACGTGTGTCATTTTGTGCATAAATGTGTAATATGCCACATATCGACGGTTAGATTTTGTCGAGATCGACAGCTTGTCGATGAGTTCAGCCTAGACCTCTTGGTCTAATTTGGGTTCCTGATGAAGACGAACTGAAATTTTCCATCACCCCTGCTCCTCATCTGAAAGTTACTAAGCGCACAGTGCTCTCTCGAATTTCACAAATTTATGACCCGCTTGGACTTTTGAGCCCCTGTACTATTTCTGCCAAAATGTTGCAATCTCTGTGTCTCGAACACCTGTCTTGGGATGATGTTATTCCTCAGCCTTTGCATGACCAGTGGTTGAAATTCCAATCAGACTTTTCTGTTCTCAATAAGATAAAATTCCATCGAAGAATTATTTGTGATCAACCTTCACGCATTGAGCTTCATGCCTTTTCTGATGCTTCTTCCAAAGCTTACGGAGCTTGTGTATATGTGCGATCTACCCAACGTGATGGTACCATTTCTTCCAATCTCCTTTGTTCCAAAGTCAAAGTGGCTCCTATAAAGACGATCACAATCCCGAGGTTAGAGCTTTGTGGAGCCTTGACTTTGCTCGTTTAGTGCACCATGTTAAAGGCGTAATGAACATTGACTTTGATCGTTGTGTGTTATGGACTGATTCAACAATCGTTCTCAGCTGGCTAAGGATGAACCCAACCCGCCTCCATACATTCGTGGCTACTCGCATTTCTGAGATTCAGCGTCTATCTGAGCACGCTTCCTGGCGTCATGTTCCCAGTATTTCCAATCCTGCAGATCTTCTATCAAGAGGTGTTGCCCCTACTGAATTGATGAGTTCCACTGTGTGGTAAATTGGACCTGAATGGTTGCGTCATGAAGAGGAATGTTGGCCATCGTCTCCTTGTCCCGATGTTCCTGATCCAACCTCTTTGCCTGAAGTCAAGCGTCCAATTCCGACATGCAATCTCGCTGTGTCTAGCTCCTTTCCTTTCGGTGCTTACTCCTCTGCTTCACGTCTTTTGCGCAAGGTTGCATGGATCCTGCGCATCAAAAGCAATTGCCTCAACCCCGAAGTTTCTCGCTCTTATGACCCCATAAGCCCGTCAGAACTCAATAGAACTCATAGTACGTTTCTATGCCTCGTTAAGGTGGCACAAGCTGAATCGTTCTCTGATGAGCTGTTAAATCTGACGTCTCCCTACAATGACACGCTCAAAGCCACATCATCTTATTGCATCTAGGAAAAGACAATATGTCACGTGTCGCCACCATCAAAACAGCTACTGGTGTTTTGAAAAGATCTTTTTCCAAGATTTGCCCACTAGTTCTCCTAGACTTGTTCATATTTTGTGTTTACTGCTTTTTTCTGTATCAATTTTTATTGTATATAAACATGTTTAATTCACATTTCTTCGTTTATTGTTACTTTACTTTATTTGTTCACGATTGTATGTTATTACCTGAATTTTTTGTTGAAAGGCAATCCTATCAAAGCCGGGGGTATGTTAAGGAGTTTTTGTCATTGTTTTTACTTGTTTAACGTCAGAGTGCGCCTCATTGTTTTATTGTTACTTGCTTCTGCTCTCACTCTCTCTTTGGCCTTGTATTGGAGTTCAGCTAATGTAGTGCGAAGAGCACACTATCTTATCCCACCTGAATAAACAAGTGTAATGAATTTACTCCACGTTGTCAGTAAGTTCTTGTTATAACATCAAATCCAGATCCATATGAACCTTTCTCCTTAAGGATCTCTACAGGTGGAGATACCTGAAAGTGGTTACACCAAATAGTATGGGCTTACTAAAAAAGTAGCCCATATTAGGGCACCTTACCTTATACTTCAAACAAATCATAATTGCGAATAGAAAAGTGAAGGAAAAATTCGAGTCTGGGGTTCGAGTCCAGTTCGCGGAATTTTCCTGTCCTTCTTCTACTTTATAATTATCATATTTTTAATACTTGATTTTTGTTGCACGGTTTTCAACTTTCTATTCTTTTGTCTACCCCTCTGTTTCATCTAACTTCGAAAAGGAATATTGTTTTTCGGATAATATTTCCTCATTACTTGCTCTCTTAGATTTCGATTAGTCGGAAAAGAGAAAAATAACAGTAAAAAAAAGACAGCAAGAGATGGATATTTCGTAACCGGACTAATAAATAAAAGGGGGTAATATAATACAGTAGATATAAGCGAAAACCCATATGCAATATTGTGGTATCCTCTATGCTATCATAGGAAATTAAAATATCGCAGATCCGCTTAAGTCAATAAACAGGGTGTATTTTTTATTTTACAATTAACGTAACAATAAGAAAATAAATCTGTGAAACAGAATTATTTGATTCTTTCTAAGTTGTGAACCCTTAAGCCGCAAATGAAAGATTGTACAAAAATAAGTGCGTCATATCCAATTAAACAAATTCTCTATTTCCATATAATCTTAGGTTGGATAATGATACCTTCGAAGATTACTGAACCATATAATCATTAGTTTTTGAAATAATACAGTTGTTTCATACTCAAAGAAACTTATCAAGTAGAGCTCGTTTCTCTTTCTTTTAATGAGAAGCATGGCTCCAAATAAAACCCAAGATTATAATTTTTTTGAAAAATATTACTGTTTAATTTTAATACATTATTTTTTAAACTGGCCCAATATATATGCAATGCATCCTAAATTATTAATTGAAATATTAAAGAATGGATCTGACACTAACCAAAGATTTTAATCATTCATAATATCGCGTCCCTAATTGCAAATACTCGTAACCATAAAAAATTCAAATTTTCGATTTTGCATTATCTTGTAAACAAACTCAAATAACACGTTAGTAAACACTTGTAAACTAAGTCTCTTTAGTTTTATCCGAAGATGTCACTGCGTGCGTTTTCGACCAGCGAGTCGCAGGTTTTTATACTCGCTAATAAGGAAAAAGATGAAAGGTTAACAGTAGTTTTAAAAATTAATTTTCAAGCACGAGTTCCTTTTTTCTTCTTACTGTTTACTTACTGTTTCTTAAAGGTACATTCCACGGAAAAAATGACACTATTATTTTTTTTTTGCATCCTGGGTAATAAAATATTACTGTTCTTGTTATTATTATTATTATTATTATTATTATTATTATTATTATTATTATTATACTAATTTTGCATTCCAATATGGAATATACAGGGTAACATAAATGAAAGTAAAATGATATAAAACAGCACATCATCAGCCGTGTCGACTAGTATGAACAGCACAAGATATTATCTTACAAATATGCTCTCTCTATGGTTGGAACATTGATCAGTTTTATAAAATAATATTTGGAAACGTTCAATATACTTCAACGAGTTCCACGTCAAAATAGTATTATAAGGAAAATACTTTTCCAACTAAATTGAGTCTTTCATTGGAGGATGCACTTTATACTTTTGAGTTATATAGATCATGATCGTGCATCCAACATCTTAAATAATGCATCGGATGTTGATCGTTCATTAAGAGGAGTTTCTCCCAATTCGTAGTCTCGCCCCCCAACCGGCTTTTCTCTAAAACCTTAACATGGGCTGATCAAGAGACACGAAAGGGCCGTCCCCACGTTTACCAAGTTCCGGTACACTGATGGTCCTAAAAGAGATAAAAAAAATAAAAAAACAAGCAAAAGACAAAAGAAAGTAAAAATTAAAAGTTATACTATACAAAACAGGTTATCGCGACGACTGGAAAAAACACCTGGAGATGGCGAATTCGAAAGCACCACACTTTCTATTCTTTATGATATCTAACAAGGTAAAGGTAATAAATCTTCCTAAGGGTCAATAAGCGTAAAAAAACTTCGTAACATCCCCCCCCCCCCCTTGAAGTTAATAACAGGCCGGGAGGATACGAAATAGAGATTACCTTGAAGCAAAATTTACTACAAGATAAGCTCTGTCTAAAAAAAAACAGCAACAAGGCCAAAACTACCAAAAAAATGGGAAAAATATAAGTAATCTCAAAAAAAAACTGAACACACTATATACGCTTAGCCCTTGTTAAGGATGTTTAATTTTTATTGACAAAAATCCGAGTAAGGATAAACACATTCTAAATAAGAAATAGAAAACAAAAGGAAAGTACAAAAACAAGCAAGCTTTCAAATATTAAATAAGGTCTTCGGTTTTTCTTTCTTAAAATTTCTATTCGACAGTGCAACCACATGTAATCGATTCCGTTGAAACTTGCCAAACTTGACTGGTTAAACAGACCAGATCTTCTGTTTCGAAAAATCAAAGGTTATTTAACAAGAGTAAGGTAAAAAATACTAAAAAAAAAGGAAAAAAGTAATTGATAGACAAAATTCGACAACAGCAAAATAACTATGACATTACTATCGCAGGGAATAACTCTTCGGAAGTCGACCCCGGGTAGCAACTTAAACACAAAAATACTTCCATTCGAAAGGGGTTTTATCTCTTACCATGAATTCCGTTAATTACTTCAGATGCCACCCGTAACGAGTGCGCTAATCAAAATCAACATAAAGTTTCCTTAATATTCCATAAGTCCCCGAGATCTATTCCGTCAAGTTACTCTTACATGCCGTTCTCAGGTTTAGCGAAAGAAGCATATCTTTCTCGATCCTAAAAGTACAGGAAACAAATTGAACAAAAGAACACATAACACGCCATTTAAAGGCATTGCGGAATTATAAACAAACAATTACTAAATGAAGTCAGATTTCATATTTAATTTTGGGTAACCCATTATCTCTATATTCTATTAACAGATTTTTTTTCTCTTCTCTTTTACTTAAAGAACAGTCTGGTCCTAAGGTGAATATTCGACACACAAGAGTTCTAAGAGGCTTGATTCCCAATGCGGAGGTACTCCTTAGTCTCCATGGTTTCTCTTGTTGAAATGCAAGTCTGACGCTAACGGGACGGCGTCATGTAGACCTTTTGAAAAAAATGGGAGGTCCATGGTAACCCTATGAGGAAGGAAAAAGAACAATAAAAAAGTTACTTTTTCGGTGGGAACACAGAAATTACTCCACAACGGTGTCACAAATGTCATCATGGGTTTTTCTCAATCGGGCATATCCGTATCCGTTGCTGACGTTCTCTTCATCGATCAGTAAACTAAAGCTAAAGCCATAACTCCGGAGAGGTGCTGCGTAGTAGAGAGGAGAAGATCCTTCCTAGATCATGTCGTCGGCCCAAGTCTTCTTCTTGCTTGGCTCTGGCTTGGAGGGGGAAATTATCTCTGGTGGACTCCAAGCCAGATTCCAAGGCTTCGATCGGGAGGAAGATGTTACCTCGGCGGGACCGCCGACCCAACTACCTAAACTACCTCCACAAGCTTAGTAGCAAAACTGTGGCAACAATAGTACGTGCCACGCAACTCACGCGACACGGGCCACGCACTCACAAAAAAAAAAAAAAACACAAGGGAGAATTAAAATAAACGATGCATTGTTGGGAAAAAAGAACTTATGCTAACGACAACAATAAGAAAACTTGAGGCACGAGACCAAAAGATAAAAATTAAACGCATGAAAAAAAGGCTTAACACCAATTAGGCATAGGAAACTAAATAAAGGCTTAAATATTAAGATAATCTTCTCTCGTTCTAGATATCAAATAGAGAAAAAAAAATATCTCAACAAATACAGGAACAAATAAAAAGAATCCTCCATTCTCAAACAAACAAATATTAAAAACTCACAGAGAACACTAAATAAATAACAAATTACAAAACTGTCCCACTAGATAAAAGTGGGGCGTTACAGTATGAATGTATGTATGTATTGTAGCGTGCTAGAAATTGAAACCTCAATTTCCAAGACGCCCAGCCTTTATTTAAAGGAAGGCGTCCCTCCTCTAAATAATTAACCCTTTCCTTTTGCAAGTTAGGACCGTACCAGAACCGCTTAGCAAACAAAGACCCCTGAAATTGTGGATAAAACCCCTTTTACAAATTAACTAAGGGGCGAAATAAGTTTAATCTTAATTAGGAAAAATACAGAAACGACCTTTTAGTAAATAGCTAACAACCCCTAAATTCCCTGGGAGAAAATAATGCAAAAATAAAACCCTGCTGTAAATATACAAGGACTAATGAGAAAGAGAACTAACAAGTTCCAAACAAATATTTTCCTTTATTACAATAAAAGGGTAATGCCAAGGATTAAAGATTTTTTCCCAAACGGTTAAAGAGGAACAGCATTCACTAATCAAAAAGGGTAATTGTAATGGTGAAGACGGTCTAAAGATGAGACGAACAAATCGGCCGACGAAACGGTATCCGACGAACAGCAAGATGTGTTCATCGAAGTAACTTGGTTGTAACGCAGCCTCCCTTTAGGCGAGGGTGAATCTAAGCGAATCCGTTCACGACGCAGTCTGAAACTCTATTAAGTCCTAGGACGTCTTGGGGAAAACTAGCCGATTGGGAAGCGGAGCATTACTAATATACATTTGGAAGTGAAAAAAAATTCTAATTTGAAAAAAAATAAATGATAATGAAAACAAAAGAAAAAAATATATAAATAAAAGAATTAAATAAAAGCAAGAAAAAGATTAATTAAGCAAAAAAAACCCAGGTACCTCGGAGAAAACAAAGAAGGAAAGGAGAAACGCAAGGATACAATTAAAAATAAAACGTACAGACAGTAAGATACACAGGAGGCAGTGGACAGGGGTAAAGAACGAGTCGCGGTTAGGTTTCAAGGCTTGATACGACGGATAAGTTTAGGGAGCGAGTTCACATGAAGCGGGGGCGAAAATGAATACGCAGACGGAAAGGAGGTCCTGAAAAAGAGAATTGGCAAAAGATAGTAATAATAATAAAAAAAACAATAACAGTAATTCTAAAGAAGGGTTCAATAAATTCTCATAGTATAACAGAAAAATAATATAGATAAAAAGGAAACATAAAGCAAAGGAATTAATCGTAAAACGGCGAGAATTTGGGATGAATTAAGCATTGAAGAGACACACAAAGTCTGCAAAGGGGGACAGGTCAGCTCTAACTAACGCTTCCATAGTTCAGAAGAACAGAATAAAAAAAAAAAACTCCAATGGCAAGGAACTTGAAGAGAGTTGAAGGAAGATTAAGGTGAACGTTCGGAAAAGTCCAAAACCAGATGACACGGCGAGGTAGAATGACGACGAAGCCGACCCAAGATCGTAGACGTCCGCTGACGGAGAAACTAAGTTCGGACGAAAAAGGAAAGATCACAACAAAGACCTGATTAGTAAAGTCCGAAGCGGTCCGAGGAACAAACTAGTTGACGTTATCGGTTGGAAACAGAACTTGAACTGTAAAGGCAGGTGACTTCCTAAAAGCACAAACGCCAACCCAAACTACATACAAGTTGGTTGCGAATGACAGAAGTAAAATGGTGCCATGCCTTGGTCGATATCAAAAATCGACATACGCAAATGACCCAACAAAAGCAAACCACATACCGCAAGAAAAGGATGCACCTCCAAAACTAGCACAAATAAGTCCAACCGACGAAGTAACGACAGTGATAACGGAAAATAAACGGACAAAAGGTGGCAAGTCCAAGAAGTAACAGATGATTGAAAAACGGTTCAAACAGAAGGCAAATTGAATCTAAACCAGCATGGTAGACATCATAATAACATCAGCCGGTCCTCAGCCCAAGACGAATAGTGGGCTAAGCTTCGCGAAGAAAAAAATTCGGCTAAGTGCTTCAAGCCATAATTGGATGGGCAAAAGGGAGGATTGGCTTCCCAAAGAGCAGAGACTATGCGGACGAAACTAAGTCCAAAACATCATCAGGGTGTGAAGTTGACAGGGCCAGGTCCGAGGCCAGACTGCTTTGAAGAGCCAAATTGTCGGGGCCAGGTCCGAGGCCAGACTGATTAACTGCTGAGAAAAATGTCAGCAGCAAAAAAAGGAAGCAACGCACGCAGCACGAGCGAGCGCGATGAACGCGACGAAAGCTAGAAGTCAACAATGACAAAAGAATGGGAAAAAGATTACAACAATCGCGGTGGCAAAAAATAAAAAAATTCTTAAAATTAAGCTAGTAGAATGCAAAAAATAGAGGAAATATTTTGAATTAAAAAAAAATTAAGCCCTGCTTAAAGAGCAGGCAGAGGGTCAAAAAAGGCACACAAGAGTATGTATGTATGTACGTTTGTCCACGTATTTCTCAGAAACTAGAAATCGAATTGCAATAATTCTTTTTTATTCGTTGGTTGGTTGGTTTGGTTTGTTTAGTATTAACGTCCTTTTCAACTGCTATGGTCATTTCAGAACGGCGTTATAGGGCCCGCAAATTTTGCCTCGAAAGGGTTCTTTAACGTGCAGCCGGCAAACGACTACACGGGACCAACGGCTTTACTTCCCTTCCGAAGGAAGTGCGTGATCTCAGGATTCCCCCCTGAAAAATCCTCGTCGTCCTCGGCCGGGATCGAACCCGCGTACTCGGGCAACAGATGCGATCACGCAACCACTGAGCCACCGAGCCCGATCTTTTTTAATTTGATTAAGTATCTTTCAACTTAGGGAACAGTCCAAGTTTCATCAAAATCGGTTCAGTAGTTTTCAAGATATGGACTGATTATAGTTAGACGATAGTGAAAGTTTCATCAAAGTCGGTTTATTTATACTCTGTTTAATCTTGTTTAAATTGTTCTCTGTTTGGATGTGTAAATAAGAAATCCGATAGAAACTTCACGTTTCCATATATTTCTACAATCAGAATCGATTAAGAAGCCGTGGATTACCTTTTGCCAGCGAAGATCTGGTATCCAAATACGAACATCCTAGAGTGCTCAGTTCATTTCAAAGCGTGTTGCTTTTTCTATAATCCTGCCGTTTTAAATTCATTATGAATTAAAACGAATTTAATTGAAACTCGAATCTATTCTAACTCTAAACGGGCCTAATTCTAGTGTTCTGCAAGAACAACGATCACGACAGTCAGACATTTGCTAACCGCCGAATGAATAAAGCAGGTCTATCTGCTGGACGAGTAAATTTTTTAAAATACGAGTAAAAATACTGTTTTAAACTTAACAAACGATATGCAAATTACACTAATAATACATTATAAAACGCTTACCACGTATAAACAGTGAAACAATAAAATATACGACAGAAACTTAACACGAACCGTGAAATTCCCATTTGCAGTAAGCAAAAAAACGCCACTAAGTCGATCGAAATAGACAGCAGCACTATTATTTCGCACATCCGCCGCTCGCCTGATTTTTAGCTTTGGTTACTACGAGAGTAATCACACTTATTAATTCTACAATATTTTATCCCTCTATGATATGGTCGCGTGCAAGTTTGAGCGTGTTATGTATATTGTTTTCGCGTGGCACAATTCTAAAGATCGCGCACTGGCAGATAGAGGTAAAACACAATGGAGATGAATAGACAAGGCATGCTATGATTTCTATGATCATTTCAAATGTTGGATTGTTTTCAAATTTTAGATAGGACATTTCCTGGTAGACCTCCGAGTAAAGCCACAGTTTCGTCCTGGTATAGCGAGTTTAAGAGGGGAAGACGGTCACTTGAAGATGAACTTCGCAATGGACGGCCAGCCGTTGCAGTTACGCCTTAACCCTTCGTGCAGAGTCGGATATAATCCTGAGTAACAATAAGGTAATCTATTCCCGGATTAAGGAAAGCCTGGACATCGGATCATCAGTGGATAAAACAATAATGCTTAACCCAAGAGCAGAAAGGTGCCCGAGTGCAATGGTGCCAAGAAATGATCGAAAGTTCAACAAACGGGACATCTGAAACAATGCTTTATCATTACGACCCCGAAACGATCCAAACAGTGGATCCCCAAAGGAAAAGGACATGCAAATGTTCTCGGAATGCTGGGAAAGTGATGGTGGCGGTGGCAACTTTTTTCTGTTCCACTGGCCATATATGGACTGTTGTGCTTGAAAACAAAAAGATGATTATAGCAGAGCGGTATGGGCCTGCGAGCCAAAAATCCTAGAAAAATGGCAGGAGAAACGTCCGAAAACCAGAACAAGAGGTTTGTTGTGGCATTATGACAACGCTCCAGTACATGCCAACTGTTAAGACAAATGAGTTTTTCTCTGAAAATAGAATCAATATGTTGAAGCATCCCCTTATTCTCCAGATCTGGCATCTTGCAACTTCGTTTTGTCCCCCACAATCAAGAGGAAGCTCAGGGATTCCAAATGTACAATGACTACATTTTGGAGCTCACTGCTCAGGACTGGGAAAAATGCATGTCCGACTGGTTCAAGAGAATGGAATTTTGTATAGAAGCCGAGGGAGGTTACTTAGAAAAGAACTAAAAATTGTCTTCGTAAGATGCGTGCGCGTTCTTGGCAAAAACCTTTTAGAGTACCCCTCGTATAATCTTCCCTTCTTTTCATACGGAAAACAGAGTGGGAAGACCCTGGAAAAAGCTGACATTTTGGATAGAAGCCAGCCTTTGTCAAAGCAAAAGGTAAAGGTGACAAAAGACAGTCTCTATCCGAAACGTCAGCTTTTTTCAGGGTCTAAAACTCTGTGTTCCATTTTTGTTTTATTCCAGTTCTCGCCCTTTTTAGCACATTTTCGTAGAAAAGCGCTTATGTGATCGGTTTGTCCAGCTGTCCGTTCGTCCGTCCGTCCACCTGTAGACACAATTCCAACAATGCATTGTATTGCAATAGAGGGAGTGCGTGTAGTGAATTGCTGGGAAAGACAAATTATCCTCGCATTGGGGAAAACGCGTGCTGAGCACTTCGGTTCGGCTCTGCGCGTGCTCTAAACGTTGTTGAGATGGTGCGCGTGCAGGATGTATGTGATTGACGATTATTGAAAGGGGAGATCGGTCTCTAAACCAAAATAATTTTTTTATTCATAGGGAGCTTATTATTCATTACGATGACTTGAAAACGAATTAACTTTTTCACAGTTTTCATCAATCCAATAATATGGGACAGAGCAAGGTGAGATAGCCGGAATAGGTACAATAGCAAGCGTCTAATGGTACCATTATGATACCCCCGTAAAATATCCAATAACCAGATATGGCATGTAATATATCAAACAAATCGTCACGACGTGTCATGAAGGAATAATATATAAGAGTAACTAGTGATAGTAGTACCATTGTTGTAGTGGTACGTGTTCCAATGGTGCCATATAGTACCGTTGGAACTTTCAATGCTAAGATATGGCATGAAATATATCAAACAACTCATAACAATGTGTCATGAGTGAATATAACTAGTAATTAATGATAGCGGGAATTAGCTTAGTAGTACGTGTCTTAATCGTACCATATTGTACCATTGCAACTTTCAATGCTAAGATATGGCGTATAATATATCATCGAGTTGTTAGACCTATTGTTATCCAAAACTAATTACTGTGAGACATATCGCTAATTGTTAGTAGCTAATCGCTTGCTTCAATGGTATGTGATAATGTAGAAACACTTTAGCAATTGAATATGAAAAAATAAAAAATCCTTACACAGAACGCTTCAGCAAATGAGGCCTACTTCGTTTAACATTATGTGGGAATGCCTACAAATTAAAGAACATTTATTTGTTCAAATATATAAAGAATAATTTCACTCTCCATTTAACCTTTCAGTTCTTCAAATTTATTCGTTTAAATTCTCTCTTTACATTAGTTTACTTAAACAGTAATTTACAGTATAGTTTTCATATTTGTATATTTTCTCTAAAGTGTTTTAAAATGTAAGTTAAATCTATGTATCCATGCATGATGCTATAACACGAAAATGTGCTCCCTTTATCCGCTTTGGCGGTAAAATCATTTTTTTTTCTTTTAGATTCGTCACCTCTTCCCTCATATGAAATTTGTTCTTAGCCATGGGCTAATACTTCGGCTTATGTTGTGGTTATCTGTACAAAAATTGAATGGCTGACGAGGAGTACATAGTCCCTTTTATCGGTTCAATTTATACGCATTAGTTTCGGAAAAATATACTCAAACTAAAGAACGGGGCATGGCCTTCAAAACCACATGCTTGGCCCTGCTCTAGCTTTCGGACCAGATCCGAGTTTTGCTTTCTGCAATAATATACAGTATAATAACAGTAAATTATATGTTGTCAACATTAATCGAAGAGACTAGACATCACACTCATACGCAAACAAAACAAAGTGGCGTACATAATTGACATTACCATTTACAATACCCTTTAATTTGTAAAAGACATACTCAGACAAAAAAGGCTATATAGACGGTGTGTCTAAAAAGTTTAGTGAATGGACCGATATCTAAACGGCCATGTGGGCTAGGAACGCGCGCACTGAGATACATGTCAAGAAGTACAACCTAGCGTCGAACACAGCAATTGCTGTGGCCAGTAGAAGGTAATAATGAGTGTTAAGACTCGCGTCGTAGTGCAATGGAGCAACACGAACATCAAGTTTTGTCACAAACAGGGGAAAATACATCCGACGTGTTCGATCAGGGTTGTATAAGATTGGGCAGTGGATTTTGTTGCGCGACAACGCCCGCTCGAAGAGTGCGATCCGTGTGCGCTACTTTCTGACTGCGCGCGACTTAACTGCTGTGAAATCAACTGTATTATCAAGATCTTGCGCTTGTAGACTGTCTTCTTTTCCGCCTCAAGGGAGTTCCGAAAGGCACGTTTTCCATGCTTACAGAACATCCAAGGCCATGTGACATCAACACTTTGAGCAATTCCAAAAGAAGCCTGGTTTCAGCAGCTTTCCACCTTGTCAAAAATGTATTGTAACCAATGGCTATTACTTTGAAGGTCAATAAAGGAAATTTATTTATCTGTATCTTCTGTTTTCTTTGTTTTCTGATATCATTCACATAGCTTTTTAGACAGATGTAGCAAAGAAATAAAACGCCCGTAATCCAAAATACATTGTTCCTCTGCCATCGGTGTTACTACATAAAAACATTGCATATAAAGCCACTTGCATGTAAAATACTATAGAAAGCCACAATCGTAAACACAAACACATGTCTTAAAGTAACAGAATTCCTATATCTAAACATGGATTTTCCCTTAAGCATATAAATTTCTTCTCCGTTCTCTTGAGTCCAAAAAGCCTGGTCCTAATTTGAGCCCGGCTCTTGAACTGGTTTTTGCTTAGTCTGAATTTGGTCTTTCCAAAAAAAAAATTTTTTTTTAAAGTTCAAAAATAATGCGGATTCAAAATGGGAATGAATTTTAATTTAGATTTATCTTATGTCGTTTTTAACCAGTAACGCTTTTGTTTCACGCCTTGCCATCGTAAAATGAGGCTTATGTGTTTAAATAAAATAAAATGCATGTCGTACCGTCTAATCTTTGTCGTTTTTAATTTCACCGACTTCGCTTTTGACTTTTTTCATTTGAGATATGTAATTTAAGTTATTGCATTTAGCGAATTTCATTAAATTTTATCCCATGCCTGACATCATTTTTCGCAACTTTAAATTAGTTTTTCTTTGAACTTTTTCAGCAGCACACGAAGACATTTCAGTTTTGAGAAAAGCATTTTAACAAAGAGATTCAGCTGCGATTCAAAGTGAAATATTCTTATTACATGTTAAAAATATATAGGATGAAGCAAAATTCTGGCAATAAAGTATATAGCTCGGAAAAACTATTTGGTGTAATTTAATGAAATTAAAAATATAACTAAGCAGGATAGGGGCTACTTGGTAGTGACATTTTTAAGTTTATGCAAGAAAGTATTCATGAAATTTAGAAACTTATGTCCTAAACTATGACAGATAGAGGCATAGTGTTAATTGCAAAGTTGTAGAGCACATTTCAATTACGTTAAATCGAATGTTAAAATCATTGTGGAAAAATTAAAGAAAACAGTTGCTTGAATTTAGTAAGGTACTTCACGTCATTTGCTGAGAAACCCATTGTTGATGTTCTGCTGTCAGATTATGAGTTCTTGTGTTCTGTTGTCAGATTGGTGTCAATTTGATATGATTTTTTCAGTATAAGTAGTATTCATTCAACCAAAGCCTGAATATTATTCATGCCTCCTTCTCCTCATCAGTTTAGTGGTTTGGTCCGCACCAATGATGGGCTTCTCTGCAAATGACGTTAAGTACCTTACCAACTTCAAACAATTTTTTCTCTAATTTTCTCCCAATAAAGCAATAATTTTAAGTAGCCCCTGTCCTGCTTAGAAATAATAATAATAATAATAATAATAATAATAATAATAATAATAATACCAAGTAGCCCCCTATCCTGCTAAAGTAAAAATATTTTTAATTTCATTAACTTACATCAAAATCCACAAATATGCTTTGAGACTAACGATAGATATCGATAGTTTTACTGATCGATAGGAAAGTTCTCAAATATTCCGATTCTGATCACGTATTCATAAATGCGAATGGCGTATCATGCCGTCGTCCACGCTTCTTTTCTGCAAGTGGCAAAGGTTATGTCGCAGAAGGTATCCGATGGTTACTGTTCCCGATGACGTGTAAAAGATGGATGGGATTTATACATCTCTTAAGAGCAGGATGTTCTTTAACGGCAGAAGTATTAAACTTTCAGTCCTCTTAAAGTCTGGTCTACCAATCTTCTATAGAAAAAAATCTAATTAATAATTAATAATGTCGATCACATTTTCGAACCTGCAGTTGTAAAGTTAATGTCTTTTTTTTAAGTGCTTCCTGTGTTAGAAGATCTGTTCTGACTTGGTCATAAAAATGCCTTAAATATTTTATGATATTTCTTTTAAAAATTTTGTCCTCTATTCATCATATTTCAATTCGTTTATATACTAATAAATAAATAAATATAGACTGGAAATGACCTCCAAACATGATGTATTAATTTTTCACTCGAAAAATGAAAAAAGAAAAATTCTGCGACCTGGGTTCGAACCAGGAACCTCGACTATCAAGGCCGATGCTTCTACCAGTTGGATATTTAATTCTTATTCCAAAAAATGATGTAGACGATTTGAAATAGACAGACGATTTCTTCAAATTATCTGATTATGCAGCCAATCAAATGAAATTGCCACAGGTATATGGGGTGAACAGAGTCTGCCAAAATCAGGCCACATCCAGTATTTCAGATACCTATATTAGAACGCGGCGCTTTTTTCTCCTTGCGATTAAAGTGGCTATTATAAGCGGTACATACAGGATCTTTATGAATTCCATTGCCAGACTTGGAAAGGTGGCAGGGAAGATCAAAACTAACAACTATTCCGAATACTATTTTCCCCACAAAAACGCTGTAAACGAGTTAAAAAGTTGTAAAGATCCCGAACAAGCCCTGTGAATGCTGCACTGCACGACACCCGCAGAGCTGCATGCATAGCAGAAAATTAGCAACGAAAGCACTAATTGGTGAATCATGGCATGCAGTTCCGGACAATTTATTTGTAAACGTTTCTTCAAGATATCCTGCCTGGACTGGTGAAGATATTCTTTGGAAGTCAGACGGCAGATGTGGTTACAGCACGAAGGAGCACCAGCACATTTTACCTGGACCGTGGGGTTTCTCGATGAAACCTTTCCTCAACGTTGGCTAGGTAGAGGTGGCCCCATTAACTGGCCACCTAGATCACCGGATTTAACGCCGCTGGACTCTTTATGGGTTCATTTGAAAAGCCTGGTTTTATGTTACTCCAGTAGCCAGTATTGACGAGCTGAGAGCAAGAATCTTTGACAGCTGCAGAGAGAACTGTTTGAGCAATGACACGTCCTGCATCACAGCTCAGGGTCGCCACTTTGAACAGTTGCCGTAATTGTTCAATGTAACATTGTAATAACAGTTTCTGCATTTGAACAAATAAATTGTCCGGAACTTCGGGATCTTTACACCTTTTTAACTCGCTTACAACATTTTTGTGGGAAAAATGCTATTCGGAATAATAGGAACACCTTTCTATTTAGACATTTTGTCGAATATCTCGAAAAATACTTGAGGAATTATCCTGAAACTTCATGTTACATCTTATATATTTCAGCGAAGGTTTTGTCCCAAAGACAAATAGGGGGCCAGCAACAAACTGAACAAAAAATAATGTTTGGGATCAACCAGTAAAAAATAATGTTTGAAATGCATTGTATCTGTAGCATATGATTAGGAGGCTATATTTACTTATCTGCGTTCATTTGTATGAGAATACCACGTACATTCATGGAGATATAAAGGTTTCTTTAAAAAAAATAGAATTTTTTTGTAAGTTTTTTGTTTATAACATGCAGGATTTTCAACTCAATGCAATGCCATTTTCAGGAAACTTGACAAACTAGAGTAGAGACAACACCTTTCAATTAGAATATTAAAATATTAAATATTTGATGAAATATGAGCATTTTTACTTAATAATGTTTAACTGCGCGTGCGCAAGCGTTATCAAATGTATTTTCCATAATTTATTAGCCAAATGTATAGAGCTACTTTTGTAAAAAGCCCAAGCAAATATCCTGAAAATTCAGAAAGATATCGCCGATAGAATGAGTTGAATTTCAGGTGCTCAAAAAATAAACAAAACGATTAGAAGCTTTCTCCAAATTTTTATTTTCGGACGGACACCGGTATCAACTTCTCCGTAAGTTGTTATGAAGGCATATTTACCTCATGTTGAATTTATATCAGCTAAGGAGAGGAAGTTGATACCGGTGTCAGGTCCAAAAATAAAAATTTGGAGAAAGCCCCTTATCGTTTTTTTTTTTTGAGAGCAACTGAAATTCAACTCATTCTATCGGCGATATCTTGCTGAATTTTGATGATATTTGTTTGGCTTTGGGCTTTTTATAAGAATAGCTCTATACATTTGGTTAATAAATTATGCAAAAGACAATTTGGTAACGCATGCGCATGCAGAGATAAAATTATTTAGTAAAAATGCTCTTATTTTTACTAAAAGAGGAGGAGGCCGTGGCCTGGTGGACTTTCACTGAAACACAACTTCAGTGAAGTTAAGCTACATCAGGCACGGCTAGTCACTGGATGGGCGGCTCATCAGTGACTCAGGATCTTCACCCCCCTCCCCCCCGCCGGCTGCTGTGCCATCATACAGCAGTCGTTAATCCAGGTCCATCCAGAGACCCAACTCGTCGGCCTCAGGCCATACAGGCTCTGGATGGACGTATTGGTTTACAATGAATTAAATAAATAAAAAAAAATTTCATCAAATGTTAATATTTTAATATTCTGATTGCAGGGTGTTGTCTCTACTGTAGTTTGACAGTGCATTGGGTTTTTCAATAATATAAACAAAAAAATTCTATCTTTTTTTAAAGAAACCTTTATATCTTCAGGAATATATTGCTATTCTCAGACAAATGAACACAGATAAGTAAAAGAAGCTCCTAATCATATTCTACAGCTACAACGCATTTCAAACATTATTTTTTACAGAGTGATCGCAAACATTATTTTTTGTTCAATTTTTTGTTCAATTTGCCTTTGGGGCAAATCTTTCGCTAAAACATTCGAGGTGTAACATGGTCTTTACACCCCTGAAGTATCAGGATTATTCGTCAAGTATTTTTCTAGATATTCGACAAAACGTCTAAATGGAAAGGTGTTTCTATTATTCTGTCAACCCCCTGTAACTCAGAATGAATTTACCAATTATCTGAAACAGTAAAGAGAAAAAAATATTGACATCACAATGCGTTTGCGGTTATTTTGTGCATTGATATCAACTGAAATCAACTTGGTGGCGACATGGACAATTTTGATAATCGCCGCGGTGGTTAATTGAGCGCGGCGCTTAATACTTTCTGGATAGAATTGGTACGGCGGTTAATAGGATGCGGCGCTTATTTGTAGCATGGCGCTTGTTTGCGCTTTTACGGTATATAATAATGGGGCGGGGGTCTTTAAATCCTGAACGAGAGAACGATTGCAGACAGTTGCACAGATAAGTGGAGAGGGGGGGGGGGGAATACATGTTTCCTACGTCCAAAAAAAAGATAATTACAAAAGGACTCGCTCATACCTAGATCATACTGGACACAGAAAGAACTAACTCAGTACTTAGGTAGCCCTGCCTTTTGTAGCATTGCTTGTTAATCATTATAATGTAAATTGCCTCATGTCATATCTATTCAGCCTCTTGAATTCATTAGGAATCCCATTTAATACGGAGTTTACACACAAGCATACGTACATGCAAAGCTACTCATATTCTTATCATCATTTATTTCACAAGGTTCCACAAGGATGACAGGAGTAGTCAATAGTAATTCCATATTAATCGATGTATGCCCATTCCACTTCGTCCCTTAGATGTTCGATTGAGCTGAGATTGAGTGACTGTGCTGGCCAATTGATCACTATAAACTTTTACGTGTTCTTCGAATTACTCGCTGACAATTCGGGAATTGTCCTACTGTTAGCTGATGAATAGTGGCTGAACTTACAAACTACGAATTAGTAGACATCCTTCTCTGATCTTGGTGCTCAACGGCCCGCGGGCGTGCTTTGGATGGTGGCTTTTTTCGTGATCATACCTTTCAACAAACGATTAGTTGGTCCCTTTAGTGCCCAACGATTATTAGGAGCTTTCCTAAAAGGCTACATATAAGAATGCACGCTTAGTCTATACGTTTATCGGCCGTCCACCGTTTCAACGATAACTTGAAAACGGATTATAAAATTTTTCAAATTCTGTTATCAGAAATATGACTATCAAGATCTTAGCTCGGATGTATCAACTTTTTAGGATTTTTCGTGGACCCCTTCCAAGTCGAATTCACGTGCTGAAACAGTGAATGTAAAGAATACCAAGATAATAGCAAGTCATATAACAATCGATTCATCAAGAATGAATATCACGGTCTATAGATATTCATGGTCATCGAGCTTCGGCCATTTTCCATTGTTTCGAGAAGCTAAGGAAAACAGATCGCGCCAGGTGCCGCATAGATCGCACTATTCCGACCGCAACCAGCGATAGAAATTTTCATTGAAACTGAATATGAAAGTAAAGTTTCTTTCTGCCGATAGGGTGGTGCTGCAGACGCAGTTGGGCAGATTGTACATGCACCGCCCCTTTTCAATAGAGTTCCCGCCCTACCGGGAGCTAGAAATTTTAGCTTCATTTTAACAAGGGAGCTCGATGACCATGAATATCTATAGACCGTGATGAATATACTTACTAAAATAAAGAGACTCTTTCACCACAACAAAAGTAAAAGAGGAAAAATACAACCTAAGCCTGGAAGCGCTTTTCGAAAGCCTTGCTTTCATCATCAGCAGAGACCAAGTAGAACACTGATCACTCTTAGTTCATTCTTGTTCTCTTAGTGTTCTCCCGCATGGACTGTTACCTAGGGAATAGAGCACCTTTTCAGTGTTAAATGCCATTGGCGACCTGCTTGTTTAAGTCCGTAGAGCGCCTTTTTTAGTTTGCAAACACAATTTCCTAGGTTGTATTTTTCCTTTTGTTTACTTTTGTTGTGGTGAAAGAGTCTCTTATTTTAGTAATTACTATTTTCCACATACATTTTTATTCAATGAATACACTGTTCCTTTTGAATGTGTGTTACGTATTGTTGAAGTGAGCAGTTTATCATTGTTAGTATTAAATCTCGACAATGTTAAACGCATGCCGTTCACCATTACATCCGCCATTTTGTAGGCACTTAAATCCGCGAATATTATTAAATATCGGAAGAATGGAGCTGCTTATTAGTTTTACAATATCCGTCTGTCGTCTTTCATAGGTTCTACATTTTTTGAGATAGAAGGTTTATGTGGTGAATAGACAGAGGGGACAAAAGATCTATGCGGTATTTAGGTACGTAAAGGAGTGAAATTCAGTATCAAGATTCCTCTAGGCAAGATATGCATTACTATGAAGTTTAGGCCCAATTGTTCCAGGGGGTCGGAGTTTCGGGGATGGCAATCACTTGGTCTTTAGAAATATGGCAACATATTGCATATGTCATTCGATCTGAAATGACGAAAAAGGAAAGAATGATGTAAACACTCTTTTGCATTTTCTACATACTACTTTCGAGGAAATCAAGTTTTTGATTAAAAAACCAGGGGTGGGGTGGGGGGTAAAAATAGATGACCGCTGGGTCCGTTATTTGCATATACCACAACCATCGAGAAACAACTACTTTTTTCTCGGTGGTTGTGCCTATACCCTAGTCGGGGAGATAAACTTCTTGTTAATCTTTATATATAAAAATTCCGTGTATATCTGTAAATAATATTAAAAATTTTGAACCGCTTATCTAATAGGGAAGTTGCAATCTTAATTCGATTGATGCGCGGCGCACTCTAGTGACTGTTAGAAAAACTAACGACCTGTACGTATGCCTAATACCATGGTAGAAATTATTGCTGTGTGGAAACTATTGCTGTATGGTTGGATGCCATAAAAATGAATGCAGTCTATATTTAGTTCTCCTTTATTAAAGAAAGATCCAGGAAGGAGGAGAATGTAGATTCAAGCTGTGAAGCATATCAGCTAATATTTTACAAACAAGAAAGATTATCCTGAACAAGTGACGGAAGACGAAAAAGACGCACGAAAAGAGGGCGTGGACGAAAAGGAGGCACAGTTGTCTTCCAAGAGGGCCCTGCGATGAAATTATTTAAGATTTTTTGTTTATACAGTACTTACTTCTAAATACAACAAAATATTGCCCGGGCAAATTTGTCTCGGACGCGGCCGGAGTTTATTCCATCACTTCCCGTGCATAATAATGAATGATCATAATTTAATTCATTTAATAATGAGAGAAATTAAAAGCAGTAATAATTTTTGTTTATTTTTGTGTAGAGAAAATGGAACTATGTAGAATCCAATTAAGAACTCTAGAGTGTGACAATAAATTATGGCAACTCATGGTAATAACATGTTCATTCGGTTTCGAAGTGGGCTCTTTTGGCGGCGATATAAGCCCCAAACGTGTCTTGAAATTTTCAGCAATGGGCCGCAAGTCGTCGGGCGACAATCGGTCCCATTCTTGGCGCAGGGACTTCTTCAGCGACTCCAAACTGTTGTGGCGTTTAGTACAGGTCCTGGCTTCCAAGATCGACCATACTCTGTAATCCATCGGATTGAGATCCGGCGAGTAGGGCGGCCACTGCTGAGACGTGATGAAATCCGGAAAATGGCTCTTGCACCACTCCTGCGTCATTTTCGCTCTGTGAGCTGGTGCAGAATCTTGTTGAAAGGTCCAATCCGCCTTGCCGAAATGTTGACGAGCCCAGGGAAGTACTACAGCCTCAAAAATGTCACGACGGTAAACTTGTTGGTTGATTTTGACTCCTTGGTCCACGAAAACGAGGGGTGTCTTGCCACTGGCGCAAATTCCGCCCCAGACCATCACGGACTGCGGATTTTGGTGACGTTCGATGACTGCAGAAGCGCCAGGTGCCTCTGCCAACACCTCCTAGAGAGAAGACCTGCGGACAAAAGGTGTACATCATCATCAAGCGGCCAAATTTAGGGCTTATTATTGGTAGAAATACGATTAACAATAGCCGCTTGATGAGGATGTAACAATGTATACACCTTTTGTCCACAGGCTTCTCTCTAGGAGGTATTGCCTCTGCTGACTACACTCTGTCGTTTTGGTGATTGTGTGCCTGCTCCGCAGTGAAGAGCTTCTCGTCTGTGAAGAGGATGCGCTTCCATTTCTCACCTGCGGCCCGACGCTTGAGTTGGCGGCATCTGTGGAGCCGTACGCGCTTGTTTTCATCTGTGAGAGGCTGGACTTTTTGGAGCTTGTAGGGCTTGAGTTTGAGTTCCTCTGTTGCCATTTTCCGCGATGTCTCATTGAGACCCTCGGATTTCGCTGGACTCGCTTTTTGATGATTTTGCGGTTCCTGGACGTGTTGGTGGTACGCTTTCTTCCTCTTTGAACCGTTTGACCGCTTTGGAGACGACATCTCTGCCAACATTGAGTAAACGAACAATTTCACATTGACGCTTTCCTTGACGAAACAGACCCAAAATTGTACTGCGTTTGCTTGACATTTCAAAACACACATCAATTAACTCATAATAAGTTGAAACACGGACGATTTGCCCAAGAACATGCAGTGATTGCAATGAATTAAAAATTATTTGGTGGCGCTTTAATATATTCGCGCCTGGACGCGTTCATTTCTGTTGCCATAATTTATTGTCACCCTGTAAAATTTGTTCTGGACATTTTGTAAATGGTAAACCTTTTTACCACTAAATATCTAGATTACAAGCCTACAATATTTCCTCCTATGTATAAAAAAACACCATTAACAAATAAGTCTACTGAGAGGTTTCTAAGGCAATAAAAATAATTTCTTCCTTTTCTGACTATTTTTTTTCTAAACAATCGTTCCCAATCAACAATCGATTGAAAATTGCATGGCAATGTCATACTCATTTTCTTGAAGAAAGCAGGTGTTCTTTAAAAATGTCTAATGTTTACCCACTGTGTAAAATTAATCGTACACCGTGTGTTTACCTAACGATGTTACTACTTTCTGACACCAGTTGGCAGTATTTCGTAGCGATCGATGCGATCCTGGAGGGTTGCATCTTTCCTATTGAGCTCATATACGCACCATAAGTTCAGCGTAAGGTTGACCCAAATGGAGGCATGGGTAAAAATAATATATCTATGCATATGAATTAGACTTGGTTTATGTTTGTTTGCGTGCCTGTGGGAACAATTAGCCCGTCGTGTTTGCGTCAACATTCAGCTGGTCGTGTTTGTATGTTGCGTCAACAATGGTTGATGAAATTAATACATGCCGTAGCCAACACCACCTCTACTCAAAGCCTGAACGCGGAAACGTCATACATTGTTAAAACGTCATAGATAATCATCTTTAATCGCATTTCTACCAATAATAAGCCCTAAATTATGACTAGGTATGATGAGAGGTGGTGTTGCCGTAGCCGACGAAAAAGACAGGCCCGGCACTGAAAAGTCACCTGACCATCTTAGTCCAAACGACAATGTAATCTTCTTTGTTTCCAACAAACGAAAAAATACTGATTGCTAAAATCTAAAATGGAAACAGTGAAGGTTATATTCTTGCTTCGACTAAGAAGATCAGATAATTTTCAATACCAGGGCCTGTCTTTTTCATCAGCTACGATGTTTGCCTTAATGATTCACGTTTTAAAGGGAATAGTTATAAAAAGTAATAAAGAAATAAAAATCATTACTCTATCTTTTTTTTCAAAGAGAGATTTTTTTTTAAATATTTGGAGAGATGTAAGAAATTATTCTAAAACAAATAAGAAAATACAAATTTTAGGCCGTGCAGCTGTTCAAGCTTTTGCTGAAAAAGTGAAGATACCTTCCCAAATGAGCTAATAACTGGAGAAAAATTAATTTTCACATGGTTTTTATAATGTATTAACTTCCTTTACAGAAGTTAGAGATAAG
Organism: Rhysida immarginata; assembly: GCA_023313115.1. Taxonomy (NCBI): domain Eukaryota; kingdom Metazoa; phylum Arthropoda; class Chilopoda; order Scolopendromorpha; family Scolopendridae; genus Rhysida; species Rhysida immarginata. The sequence continues at coordinate 143,896 of JAHWFO010098252.1, read as the reverse complement.
GTTTATCTAAATATATTATAAATTTATAAAGATCTCAACTTATTGTATGAGAGGGCAATTCTTGCTGCTATAAAACTGATGCTCTCAATATGAACAACCACATTCAGGATATGATTCCACTGAATAGAACTCTATTGAAATGGTTACATGATGATGAGGGATGTTGATGAGGATGTAAACAGAGTTCCTGAACTCTCTCAATCCATCCTTGAAGTATCTACATAAATTAAGAAGAATGTTTGTTTGTTTGTGAGTTTGTTTCTTATACAAATCTACAGTTTCATTCCGATCTTGATGAAATTTTACATACTTGATCTTCAAAGCAAGAGGTCACTGCCTACCTCAGATTTTGAAAAAAAAATAATTATCGATAATAAATCGATATTCATAATGATGACACGGCATATTCATAAGAGGTATCTCATGAACAACAACGCAAGGCAAAGTTTGTGCAACAGTAGGTATCAACAATGGTATCAACACGCAAGTCACCAACATTATGCAAGACCAAGTTTGTGCTTTATAAATAAGGTTCAATTTGTAATAATGCCTAGAATTTAAGTTGTTCAGGCTTTTCTTAGAATTGATAGTTCTTAGAACTTAACATTTTCTTGAAAATCTTTAAAAACGAGCATTCACTAGAGGTAACGGAGAGTTAGCAGACAATTGAGAAACAGTGGAAAGGCGACAGAGGAAGTCGTCCTTTCACTCCGTTCTGTATTGGTTTTGCAGGCACAATGCTCTAACTGAGCAAATGGTGAATGTGTCAACAGAAAAAACGGCGACTGCTAGATTACTCAAAGTGATGAATGCCCAAGTTTTGCTTCAAGACATCGAGAGCATAGTGCAATTGTAACAACAGATAAACAGATAATAACAGATTTGCTCAAATTGTTGAAATTGCAGACCATACAGACACAAACGATCATGTACATCCACTGCCACCCAAGAAGAAAGTTGTTCAGAAGATTTGTGTGTTTGGTACCTTCCAGACGCGAAAGCAGCATTCCATTCATCTTCCAATTGGTTGGGTATATAAGTTCGCTATCTGTTTCGGCGACAATTTACGACATTACAGATAAGAAAGCTTATATCAACTCGACTCTTCAAATCAACAAGCACACTGTATTGTGCTCTTTAATAATCGTTCGAAGGATACATGTTAAATCATATCTATCGAAATGCCACCAAATAACAGAACGAGCATTGGTCGGAGAACATAAAAGGTTATCCGGGTCGGAAACATGAACAACGGGAACAACGGGCGCAGGCTTTCTAGTTCTCGAGTCCGCTTAGCCGCGGGTTCGAATCCCGCCGTGGGCATGGATGTTTGTGTTTGTCCCGGACTGCGTACAGATATAACTTGTGTAATAGGCGCAAAATGACCTTAGTTGTCGACGCCAAAATTTCTAGAAACCCCCCCCCCAAATTTTACTACAGTCTGCACAGCTTATCAAAATTTCAGATCATTGAAAATGCACATGACGTGGAATCGTGACACATCCGATGACGAAGTCATGGAAGGGGTTGATATGCTCTTGCAGTAGCCGAATAAGTATTTTATATGAGTTGTGTATCCCCATAGTTAAGACGATTGGTACATCGGAGAAACTACTACAAAATGTAATATAATGGTCCATTTTCCAAGCCGAAATCCTTATCTCATTTAAATGAATCCTTTAAGATATGCCTTCAACTTCCTATATGATATATTGTTTTCCCGCGCGAAAGACTTGCAGTCATTCTTGATGCTGCTTCACGGAACAATTGCAAAAGTTTTCATTAAAAAAAAAGCATTCGTCACAATTTTTTTAACACTGGCAAAAATCTCATTCAGCTCCACGTAAATTGAATTTTAAAAAACCTACAATGAAAAGAAAAAAGAAAAATTAAAATCCTTTCTTAGCGAGCATCTAGAAGCCAAGAGAAATTTACTTGCCAAATTTCAAATTTGTAGGCTTCATAGTTCTGGAGATTTCGTGATGAATGAATGAATGAGCGTATATATACATTTTTCGCTCTTTCTTTTATATACAGGGTGTTTCAAAAATACTTTCACAAACTTTGAAGACAAATTCCTTACGCCAAAACAAGAAAATAATGCATATAAACATATATCCGAAAAACATTCGTTTTCGAGTTATTAATGAAAGTTTACAAACGTAGGTGATTGGAGCTCATCCACACATAAACTCATAATAAATTCTCGAAATACCCTCCTCTAGCTTCTAAACACTCATGCACTCGTCGAATCATCGACTGTCGCACCCCTTCTAATACTCCTCACGATTTCGAATGGTTTCGCAGGTTTCCATGACACGTCGATGAAGAGTTCCTGCATTCGGATGGTCTGCTGCATAGACCAATTGTTTAAGCTGTCCCCAAAGCTAATAATCCAAAGGATTGGGTCAGGGAAACGTGCAGGCCATGGAACTAGTCCTTCTTTACCTATCCATCTGTCATGGCAGGTACCAGCCAGTGCATCTCGAGCACAGAGACTGAAATGGGCTCGAGCCATCTGGGATACAATGAGTTAAACGAACATTAATAACTCAAAGACGAAGGATTTACGGACATATATGAAGTTTTTTTCTGTTTTGGTATAAGGAACCTGTCTCCAAAGTTAGTAAAAGTATTTAGGAAACACCCTGTATATAGACTGGTTTTATTTCTACTATCAACAACATCTTCAATAGACTACATCCTTTGAGTTTTCTTCCATCTCACAAGTTTCTTCAAGATTGGTGACATTATTTATTATTTATTTTGTTTTTATTAATTCACTATTTTCCCCATTAAAAGGAGACTGAACTCATTTAAATTTAAGTTATATTACAATATTGATATACACCATTTATTACATCATTTATTTACATCACTGCCACACCATCTGCCATTATCACCTACATAACTACACATCGTTCGGGCGGAGATCTAAACAAATGGGATTTGGTCGGAAAATTAACATGTGCGGGGATAAAACTATGGTAAACAAAAAAACAAAAAAAAAACCACGTTACCAATCGTTTAACTCTCATCCCATGATAGGGTATATGGGTACGTATTTCAAATTTAAATTTATCTGATTTTTTTTGGAATATCACTCGGAAACAAATCAGGATTTTCCAATGTTTCAATAAATTGCCACAGTTTTGGTGGCCATAAGAGGTTTCACAGAATGGCACCTTTACTGGATGTCACGTGATTCAGTGGCGAAAGTGAAAGCTTTCGTTGGCGGAAACGGAGTAGTGGGTTCGAAGATACGATTCAAGAATATTCTGGAGTAAGAAATCCCAATCTGGCTTGCAATTACCTTTTCCGGAGAATGGATCTGGCTTAAGAGAGGAGGCAGAGGTGGTTGAGAGAGTAGAAGTTTGCTCGTCAGGAAAAAGCTCGGAGCATGAGGGAGCATGAGGGAGGAGAGTGGAGTAAACGAAGAAAGCGAGGGCTTGGCATGAATAGTTCTGGACTGTGGAAGTCAAACGATGGTTCGTGTAGAGCAACGAATTGTATTGCCAAAACAAACAAAGTTTCACGAAAGACTCACGCAGAAGCGAAGGAAACGGAAGGAGCACGAACGAGGCCGTACATGCCAACGCTCTCCCCTGTGCAAAAATTGCCGATTCTATCTACGCTGAAAATACCAATATAGACTTTATTAGTTTTGCTGGTCCTACCTCGGGTCCTGTCGTATTTAATGGCTATAACGCCCCAAATTCTGCGGCCAATCCGGATCCCCTGGGAATTTTTTTTTTATTCTAGATCCCAGTTGGACTGTTAGCGATCTTGGTGGCTCGCCTTTGAATATTAAATACACATGTATATCGTGTTAATGACAGCGGTTAAGAGTGTTTCACATTGTTGAGAAAAAGTGAATTCAAAAGCGCGAAAGCTTTGCAGGAAAGCCCGGCGGATCGAATTAAAACAATACTTGGGCTGCAGTCGAAACATTCAGTTGAAGTACGCTATTCGCAGGAGCGAAGTAATTGTTACGACCAGGAGGACGACTGGAAAGTATAAGTGAAATTTACAATGGCCTTTTGGAACACTGTTTTTCCGTAAAGCCCCGTTTCCACGGACTGAGAATTCTCGTTTCGGGAAACTCGATTCGTCAAACTAGTTTCGCGGATCTAGTTTTAGGCTTCCCCTCTTGTTCCACGAACCGAACTTCTAACTCGTTTGACCCATTGCATTGTGGGATTATTCGTACTGGTTTTAACTTCCTGCCAAGTCCGATTTACCCCATGCTCCTCCTCCAATGTATCACGTATTTCCTGGAAAACGTGCCGATTACGTTTTGCACGTCGCAGATCTTCAATTTTCTCCCCCCATAAAATTATTAACGCAATCGCATCCTGCTCTCCCCATTCCACCGCGCTCTTTCGCTTTCTACTTTCCGCCATTTTGAAAATTAAATGCGAGCCTGCGATGCGAAACTGGTTTCGGCGATGAAACGAGTTCTCAAAACTCGTTTGAACGAAACTAGTTTCAAACGAGTTTCTAACGCGGTTGGTGAAACGAGTCTCGGTTCCACGGGATTACGGATCTAGTTCCGCGAACCGAACCGAGAAAAACTCGGTTCGTGGAAACGGGGCTTTACGGATAAGCTGGAGGTGTCGATAACTTGAAAGCTGACAGTTCTACATAAAATAGATGAAATTAAGTCTGAAATAGACTGACTAAAAGCAATGGAAAGCGACAGCGCTGGCAGGATGGGCAGCATACCATGAACCTTGAAATGAAGCAATTTTCGGCGAATTGATAAAAAGGGAAATACATAATAATAGGAACCCATGACAGATCATTCGAATGGAGATGATTTTTGCTGTGAACAGCTGGCACATTGACTACCATTGCGTTCGAGAAGACAGCCCGTCGAGCGTGCGACATTGAGGCAGACCGCCCTTGGAATCTGTTGTTGCCACGGAACCGCTCAACGTAAATGAATTGTGTCCAGAGATCCCGGAGACGGCCCATGGAGATCCCACCGACCAAGACGGATCCCATATGGAATCAGCCCGAACGAGGTCATACAAGCCACGACGTAGGAAAATGGAGCAACCATTCCGCCAAGATTCACGGAGCCCAAGCAGAGCGACTTCCTCGCCGTGCTGGATAAATAGATGTCAGCAGGTAACGGGTGGGTCCCGACCCTACTAATGATTTCCTTCCCCCCTCCTAGCGCTACCCCTATAGCCGCCTTCCCGTTACTGATCCGGTCCGCCTATCAAAGGCTTATCGAGCTAATTGGGATGAACTCTTAAAAGTGTTATTGCTTGCGACTAATGGGAATAGAAGCAATTTTGGCGTACGGCTAAGTGGACTAAATAAATAATTGCGCCACGGCTCTTAAACACCCAGAGAAACTTTAGTTAATGATCAACATTTCTCGATAGACATTTACATAACTGTGGGATACTTATTCGAAACGTCCACGGATTTGGAACTGGAAATTCCAAAGGGTTGGTTTCCTAAGATGATTAGGAGTGGGCGATCCTCCCATGAACCAGAATATGAACTGGCATGAACAATTTGAACCTTAACGTATCAATCTGGTGCGAGCGTAAAGTCCCTCGTTATACCATATTAGCCACGTTCTAAGGTGGTATCCGACCTACAGTAACGAAAACAATAAAATTATGAACAGTAAATGAACGGTATTCTGAATTCCTGCACTTGAGATATGAGAGGAACATTCCTTTAAACAAGTCTGGTTATTTAATTAACTGCACGATGAATTCCCCTCGGGGGTGATCAACAAATGGTCTACCCTAGAAAAATGGAATTTTGGATGTCAGGAAAGGCAATTGAAAAACACCCATATTATGAAAATCCTTATTCACGTCATTCACGGGATTTTTTAGCAGTTGGAGACTATAGGTGCCAGAAAGCTTATTTTTAATTAGATTAGAACTGGAGACGTTGGAAAGGGGACCATGAACCCACCCGAGTTGCAACTCCACGACAGATAATTTGGTTCAGCCATAAAAGATATTAATTACAATCACTAAGATAATTTGATTTAAGACTGTTGTGGACTTAAAAGATATGAAACCGATTATTTAGGCTGATGTTCCTCACACTCCTATATTATATATTTATAAATTAAATAAGTTGAATCTGGAACCACGGTTCTATGAAATGTGGCAACTTCTAATAAAGAAGGGGGGTGAATTAACCTACGTCTTGTTTCTGGGTTGAGTCATTCCTCAAAGCTACAACGCTTATCGGCATTATTGATTAGGATAAGCCTCCGTTTTTCCCGCAATTGTGCCGTTTTCTTAGTGGTTTATAGCGACCCTTGTAAACCACCTTAACCCCCTCCCCCCGGGTCTTTGGTGCTATGACTTCAATGCTATTTTTTCATTCTGTGAATAAGCAGAATGCTTCTCCACAATAGACTGTGAGCGAGGCGTGAATTCCCCGTCGCCCGTCAGCGAAGGACGCCCGCTAAACTTGTGTGACCGAGGAAAGCATCCTTTGGGACACGCCTCCACTTCATTAGCATGCACGATTCTATACCCGCCTTGAATATAGTCTCGGTGAGGCGCGCGTCAACTGAGTTCGGAACTGATTTAGAGGAGTGGAAATAATGACTCGGGCTACACAGATTTTTAGATCAATTAAGAGCACAATAATTATTTATTCCCAACTAATATCAGCTCGACATCTACCCTTATAAGGATGCACAAACATTGCATATTAGATACTACAATTCGCACCACCATAAATAATGATCTAACTAGCTGCATAACCCACAGCAATCGCGATCCACTAAAGGGGCCCCTTAGCCATTGCGCGATTACTGCTTAAACGCCATCTGGCGTGCAGGACACATGCGGTCCCTTACAACAAGTTACAAAAAAAATTGAGAAAACAACAGTCAATATATCTTATACAAGTTTACGTCCAGTTGACACATCGGTCTAACGTAAATAAATCATTAATGATGTGTGTTTGAGCATCTACACTCCGGGTCTGTCACGGGACATCATTTCCGTAGTGCCTATGGCGTAACGCCGGAAAGCGTCACGTGATTCTTTTAGTACTCGTCTCCTGGATGAGCGCCTCGGGGAGAATCACGGAAACCCCGCCAACGATTCCCGTGCAGTTAGCGGCCGTTATGTAGAATGCAAGATAGGCGCTTATATCAGGAATCACCCATGTCTCATATTAAAGAAAGAGTAAGCAAGGGATCCAAAGCGGCGACCCACACACCACAAGTTATTTTACTACTCAGCCCGATGGTCTACTGCTTGACAACGAATCTTGTACTAATATTACAACTATAACCCAGGTAACGTTAAAATAGCTACCTCACTAGTTAAATTAACATGACTTATCATTTCCTACACATGTCCTCCTTTATTTTGTCCTATCCAAAACAGATACAACACATTGCTGTTGTCTACGGCGCAACACTACATATGCAGTTTGTCAGCCTCGACGCATAATTAATGGAACATGTATCCGTGGCCTCTATACACTCTTCATCGGAGTTAAAAGTAAGATTAAATTTTCACTCACCACGCAGACATCACTTATGGAATTGCATCAACTCAGCAACTTGGTTTAGATCCATACTTGTACTTTATTGCCGTCCATTGACCTGCTCACGGCTCGTCACCCATCGAACACCCTCATACGATCATGCCATTCCGCATCTGTAATTCTCAAAATATTTGTCTAAAATAGGATTAGCCACAAGCAAAGATTCAGTACTTTTTCAGTGTTGCTAAATATTATATATGGACTTATCTTTGGTGAACGCTCTGCAAGAACAGTGTCTCGTTTTTCCTCAGCGCCATCATGATAACATACAATTGTTGTTCGACATATTTTTTTTTTACGTTCGTTCCCGACGAATTTTTATTATCAAAAAAAAAAATATAACTTGAAATTCTTCTATCTTTAACAAGCAACACGTAGTTAACAATGAAGAGATGACTAGAACTCATCTTCCTAGAATTTCTAGCTCCCAACAATGCTATAACACAACAAAAGGGCCTCTTGTTGCGTTTCACTGTTGACGCAGCCAGATCGAAATTAATATTTACAAAAAAACAAACATTTTCCACATACAACGACAATAATATTCCGATAAAAAAATATAAATTTACTACCAAAAATATATAACGTAATCACGATATCGAGCTGATATTTAATTAATTATACTAATCACATGAATTATTGCAACCCAAAAACTATTACCGATAAAAAAAATATTTCAATAATTTATTCCCCATAATTAAATTGCACACACAACACGTGACTTGTCACACCTTTAATACGACCAATTGAAGGTATATTTTCACTTCAATATCTACGCTTCATGCTCTCTGGGACCTAATCTACTCATCTTAAATTATATTACCCACTTGGAAATTTCAGTGCAAAGCAAGGTGAATTGCACTACTTCAACGCAACGGAATTGCACTACTTCGACGCAACTGACTATGTATTTGGAATTTTTCTATTTGGTCTTCGAGGGTATCTGCTTGACAATTTAGGAGGATTTACTAATTCCACGCTGTTACCCTTCGGGTAGCTGCTGCTCAAATTTTGACTCTAATCTGACCATCGAGAAATGATTATCGTCTCGCTTTAAAAAGAGGATACATCTCATTTTTGGAACATCGAGAAATGATTCTGAGCTGATGCGATTTATTGTTTTCATCGATTAGCTTAAATTTTTCTCATTGATTGTGCTAGGCCAATTGCGTATTATAAGCTTAGTTGAAGTACTCTTATAATTCTAATTATATTTTCGTTGCTAAACTTTTGCAGGTCGCTGTGAATAGCTACTGCATTTATCTTCTGCGAATGATCTGATTTATTATTTGTGCTTACTTTACTCGCATAAAGGAATTTAATTTTGTTATTCACTTCTGGAGGTGTTTTGCTACGACCTGGCCAATTTCCCTTCAAAGAGTTTGTGTTGTGTTTCGACTCACCAAGGCAGTTGTGTGTGTCGCCCCTAAAGATGTGAAAATTCATCGAGCTTCCTTTTTGTGTTGTGCTGAGTCAGCATGTACGTCTACCGTTCCCATTTGAAAAGCACGCTGGATGTCCTAACATTTCCACTTGTTTTTACTCTGCATTTATGATTTATTTCAATAATTTATTTCTGTATTGTTATGTATTTATGAAAGTTTTCCAAACTTTATTAATTATATCATTCATGCATCTTTATCTGTCTTTTACACGTGATACTGGACAGTCCCGTTACAGTGAAACGGTCTTCAGTTCTTATTTGCGAAAGTAGTGTGAAGTAATAGTCAGTTTTTCGACATTGTACAGTATATGGCTTCTCTCGTAATAACATTTTTCGAACGATCTTCACAGGGTCATCTTCGATGGATTCGAATCTAAAAATACAACTATTCCGAATTTCCACGCGAATGAAATCGCGGGAACAGCCACCATTAAATAATTACATGACCACGTAATCTTACTTTAGATGCAATCTCGACCTGCTGTAGTGAAATTCGACGATACAATGGAAACCCATATTCACCCGTTATTGTGTGCTCAAACAGGGTCCTAGGATATCTTTTTGAGCAGTGGCCATCTTGCAAAGAGAGTTTCTATTTAATGCACTTGTTCCAATCCCCCAAGCGTCAATGTAACTCAATAAACCAGTTGTTGGCTACTTGGTCAAACATTGCACGATTACCTAAAAAGCGCTGAAGTCACTGATAAGCGTTCTACAGTTTATTTGCAATGCACACATGGCAGTCGATGATAAATTTTAAAAGGTTTGAACTTTCTTCAGCAGAAATTTCATGAACATATGCTGCTTTTTGGACTGGAGTTAACTTGTCAAGGCCATCTTGAATAGCACAGCGCCGGAAAAGGGCTGATATTTGCCACTTCTATCACCAAATGTGAGATCTTACAGTTTAATGATTAGATCAGCGAGTTTTCTTTTACACAATATTATTTAGTATATTTAGTTTTCATTTAGGATTTGGTTGATACTCGTTGTGTTGACTGGGAGGTTGACTTAACTTAACCTAACTTACAAGGGGACATTACGACCTCGGAATTTTAGTTTAATACGAGACTTCGTATAGTTGTAGTGTACCTTTACAATGTTAATATATTTAAATATTAAGGCGCACTGATCAGCCAATTTTGAAAAAAAGACGGTTTAAAGTTTCGAGCACCATATAGAAGGGAAAGAGAAAATTTCGGGGATTGAAGAGAAAATTGACGAATATATGAACAGCGAAGTTTCGAAATTGCGATTGAAGGATGCAGTAATATATTTTGAAATATTGCTCCATGAAAATAATATGATTGCATCAGAATCGCCATCTATAATTTCTCACGAAGCTATGATGATGGGACAGCAACTCTATGAACTTACATTAGAAATGCTTGATGAAAAAATATTTGTAAATGAAGAGGCATTGATTCATGTGAATGAAGATTGTGAACCAGTATCTTGTCAAGAAATTGAAGATCTTTCATCGGACGATTATGAACCAGCAGAGAAATACAGTACGTTCCTTTGAACTATAAAATAAAAGTTATTAATATTTCCAAAGCACATCCTACGTGGACCTTGCAAACTTTGAAAAAGAAAGGATGTCGACGTTTGAAAAAGATGGAATATTTATCCCAGTGGGGAAAAAGAAGTAAAAAAAAGCGGAAATACGTTTGATAAATATTCAATTATTGATTCCTGGACCTGTGACCGTTTTGTTGAAGCTAGAAAAAAAAGTTGGTTGTCACAAATAAATTTGTAAATATAATATATTGAATAATTATTTGGGTAAAGAAAAAAAATTGTTACAACTGGGATTCGAACCCGCCACCTCACACTAATAATTTGATGTTTGAGTAGTAACCACGCTGCTTTCTGAGCTATCGGTTCACTTACAATCAAAGAGGAAAACTTTCCCTTCTATATGGTGCTCGAAACTTTAAACCGTCTTTTTTTCAAAATTGGCTGATCAGTGCGCCTTAATATTTAAGTATATTAACATCCTAAAGGTACACTACAACTATACGAAGTCTCGTATTAAACAAAAATTCCGAGGTCGTAATGTCCCCTTGTTAGTCATCAAAGAATTCCATCAAAAACGCTGGGTATACATCCCATCAACATTGACATTGAAATTATTCATCCAATTTATTTATTTTATTAATTCCAGTTTTTCTAAATTGAAACTAAATACAGTGTTATTCAAAATGAAGGACCAGATTTAAAATATTTATTTCTAATGAACGACAATAGATAGAGACATACGATGCATCACTGGTGGATAGAGGAAAGTTCAAAGTTTTACTTTATGCATTCGGATAGTTCAAAGTTTTAAACTCCTACCTATTATTTCCATTCAACGGCTACAGCGGCGGTGTCGTTTGTTTACGAGAAATTTGACGTAAATGGAAGTCCCACGTCGACCACGTATCTCCGAAACTAATAGACATACACGCCCCATTGAAACAATCCCCAACACCCCCGCTCAATTGAAAGTCTCTGAATAGGAAAAGTTTTTGAGTCCAATGCCATCGCAACAGGCTTGATGCTTGGGAGTGGCTAGGGGTTTAGTCAGCATGTGGTTATGGGCCCAGCAGAGCATTCCACTGCGCACATTAATACATTAATAGTAAACCGATCGAAATAAACGGCACAGAGTATAATAATAAGACTATGAATGATTTCTTCAGAAAGAATAAAGAAGGCAAGAAAGATGTCAAAGCGGTTGACATCTTTCTTGCCTTCTTTATTCTTTCTGAAGAAACAGTCTTCTACTTTATTATCGCCTTGTGCTTCGTGAATATTACTCGATAGTTCTTATCTGTGATCTTGGCGACTGACATTAAATTAGCACTTTAAAATTCAAATTTCAGTTCGCTGTTCACTTGCTTTGTGACTGTGAAGGTTTTTTCGCTGTGCGTCATATGCGATGTGCATCCACTATCTAAGCACCACTGTTCTGTTTTCATTCTGTCACTTATGAAGTAGTTACTTTCATCTGACTGCGAGTGAGTAGACAGGGGCAAGCGGTTGACATCTTTCTTGCCTTCTTTATTCTTTCTGAAGAAACAGTCTTCTACTTTATGTCCCATTTTTTTTGCAAACGGAGAGATGGCCAAACTTGACGTTAAGGGATGCGCACGATTTACGACGATCGTCGATGGTGATACAAAAAGAATCAAACTCAACGACACACTGTATGTACCACAACTAAGTGCTAATTTAATGTCAGTCGCCAAGATCACAGATAAGAACTATCGAGTAATATTCACGAAGCACAAGGCGATAATAAAGGATACTAATGGGAAGACACAAATGATGGCTCTTCGCAAGAACAATCTTTATTTCATTCAAGAGGCTCCTGAATCAGTCCTATCTGTGATGCCTAGCCAAGAATCGTTGATAGATCTTTGGCATAATCGGCTAGGGCATATCAACTCAAAAGACCTACAACTCATGTCGAGCGGACGGATAGTTACGGGTATCAAGTTAAATACGAGCAGCAAACTGTCTCCGTGTTCCGTTTGCGCCCTCGGAAAATCCGTTATCGAATGTCGTTTTTTTAAGACTGTCGTCTTAACTGTTTTAAACTCTGCACAATTCCTACAGGTTATGGGCCCAGCACGCTTCCACTGCGCACATTAATACATTAATAGTAAACCGATCGAAATAAACGGCACAGAGTATAATAATAAGACTATGAATGATTTCTTCCAAAAACAGGGCATACAACATCGATTTTCTGCACCATATACGCCAGAACAAAACGGAGTAGCTGAACGGAAAAACCGATCGCTAGTTGAAGTGACACGATGTTTACTAATCCAGTCCGGGTTACCATCTGCATTTTGGGCTGAAGCGATAGCGACAGCTAATCACGTCCGGAATCGATGCGTCTCTAAAACCCTGAAAGGGAAGACCCCATTCGAATTATGGACCAAAAAACGCCCGAACATTACCTATTTCCGTAAGTTTGGATGCCGCGCCTTTGCCCTTGACAAGTCTTCAAACAAAGGAAAGTTGGATGCGCGTGCCACCGAAGGAATATTTGTTGGTTATTCTAATACCTCCAAAGCATATCGAATCTGGATCCCGAAGGATAAAAAGGTCCATATAACACGTGACGTCAAATTCATTGAATCAGAATATGGAAGCGGACAGAAAGGAGTTGCTCCAGAACAACTTCGATCATTTATAGACATTGATACCACAATCAATGGAGAAACCATAATCGGTTCTGATGTTCGAGTTGAACCTCCTTTGTCTCACGCCCCTGACTTAGAGAGAGACATAACTACAGACACGCCTCCAATTCCTCCACGGAGAAAACCTGGTCGACCAAAGAAGATTCGTACTGGAAAACCTGGCAGACCCCCGAAGTCACGAACAGTAGAAGACACTACACTTGGCGAAACGACCTTAAATGAAAACGACAATACAGAAGAAATACATATGGATTCACAAATCTCCATGATGGCTACGGAAGTACGACTTTCGGATGCGATAAATGGACCTGATGAACAAGAATGGAGAGATGCAATATACACTGAAATTAAAAGTATAATAGCAAATGATACGTGGGATCTTGTACCACGAGGAAAAGAAAAGCCAATCGGATCCCGTATTATATTAAGAAATAAATATTCATCCGATGGAAAATTGGATCGAAGAAAGGCTAGAGTTGTAGCACAAGGATATTCTCAACGTCCTGGAGTGGACTTTGTAGAAACATTTGCTCCCGTTGCCAGACTTAGTTCCCTTCGAACTGTAATTGCACTAGCAGCAGAAAAGGACTTGAAATTAGCACAACTCGATGTTACAACAGCATACTTAAACGGCTACTTGGACACAACAGTGTACATGGAAATACCGGAACTATTTAAGGAGATGCTGGAGAGGATAATTCTCGACCAACCTCAATCTGTTTTGGCGGAAAATGCTCACAAAATGCTAAACCAGTTACAAAATGGAAATTGCGTTTGCAAACTAAAAAAGGCACTCTACGGACTTAAACAAGCAGGTCGCCAATGGCATTTAACACTGAAAAAGGTGCTCTATTCCCTAGGTTACAACCCATGCGGAGCTGATCCATGCGTTTTCACGAACAATGATAAAGATGTTATAATAACTGTATATGTGGACGATTTCATCATTGCCTATCGGAAACCAGAGAAAATAGAAGCCTTGAAAAATAATCTGCGCAAACACTTCGCCATTAAAGACTTAGGTGAAGCGAAGTTTTGTCTAGGTATAGAAATCGAAAGAACGGAGAATTCTATACACCTCTCACAAAAGGGATACATCAGAGATCTTTTGAAGAAGTTCAGAATGACAGACTGTAAACCCGCTCATACACCTATTGCGTCGGGGAAATTAGACTTCACTCTAGAAAAGGATCAACCTGAAGAGGCCGAGAGGAAGCTACCATATCCATACAGAGAATTGATCGGTAGCCTCATGTACCTAGCAATGACTACACGCCCAGATATCGCCTTCATAGTAAGTGCTCTCAGCCAATTCAATGATAAATTCAATAAAAGCCATTGGATGGTTGCGAAACATGTTTTACGCTATCTTAAAGGAACCTCCGAATTGACCCTCAAATTCCGAAAATCCGGAAATGGTCTCGTCGGATATGCAGATGCAGACTGGGGAAGCTGCGTGATTGATCGAAGATCGTACACCGGTTACGTGTTCATCTTGGGAGAAGCTGCTATCTCATGGGAAAGCCATAAACAAAGAACTGTAGCCCTCTCGTCTACAGAGGCCGAATATATGAGCCTATCGGATGCGATGAAAGAAACCATCTACTTGATGAACTTTCTCAACGAGCTCAACCCTTCCCAGACCTCTGAAGTGACCGTGTACTGTGACAATCAAGGAGCTGCTAAACTAGCCAAAAATCCAGTGATTCACAATAGATCGAAGCACATAGACATCAGATATCACTTCATACGTGAAACGTTGTGCAATCAACCTATTGCAGTGAAATATATTCCTACAGAGGACATGTTAGCTGACATGCTGACTAAACCCCTAGCCACTCCCAAGCATCAAGCCTGTTGCGATGGCATTGGACTCAAAAACTTTTCCTATTCAGAGACTTTCAATTGAGCGGGGGTGTTGGGGATTGTTACAATTAAAAGCCACGCGTGCATGCAATAGATATTGAACCATTGTTAATGCCGCGAATCTCGTGTACAATTACCTTTCTTTTTCTCTACTATGTTAAATAAAAATCCGTTATCGAATGTCGTTTTTTTAAGACTGTCGTCTTAACTGTTTTAAACTCTGCACAATTCCTACACTATGTGGTCCCAGTCCAAGTTTCGTGGAGATAGGTGGCATAGGAGCAGAGTTGCCCCAGGAAAGATCGTTTTGTGTGCTGTAGTATGCAAAGAGTTTATCCATTATTGCTGTGCTGCGTGCATTTCGTGCAACCAAATAAAGCTTTCAACTTTCCTCTTATCTATTGTCGTTCATAAGAAATAATTATTTTAAAACTGGCTCTTCGTTTTGAATAACCATATTTACTAAATATTAGATTTCTATGTATTTCCATTCTATCACTTAAGTTTAATTAACCTATTACTGGAGATCTTTGCTGCAGTTTTTTTCAATTCTACTTCAACATGTACATTTATATGCACTTTTCTCCTTTAAAAAGTTACTAAACTCAATAACTTCTGGGTAGATTGGGACCAAATCCGACTATTTATTGGAACTCGTTCGTATTAATTAGAGAAATAAAACTTTCTTATATATATTAATTAAATCGACAATTATTTTTTATATACATTGTACTATGGGACTTTTAATACATTAAATTTTGTTTCTCAACTTAAGAATAGTTTGTATTTAGTTTTTGTTAATGGAATATTCTTGTCCAGGGAAGAGTAAGTAAAATTATTCTGAAGAACAAGT
Organism: Rhysida immarginata; assembly: GCA_023313115.1. Taxonomy (NCBI): domain Eukaryota; kingdom Metazoa; phylum Arthropoda; class Chilopoda; order Scolopendromorpha; family Scolopendridae; genus Rhysida; species Rhysida immarginata. The sequence goes on along the minus strand of JAHWFO010098252.1, from coordinate 127,980 downwards.
AATTTAGTTCTGTCTTCAGTTATTTATTAACTTATATCTTCATAAATTAGAGACTTCCAAATTAATAGATAATTTGAAATTTTGTTTTAAAATTCTTCTTTCGATGTTTATTGTATTTTATTCTCTTTTCTCTTTCTTAGGTAAGTTGTGCTGAAACTTTTTAATTATTAAACCATCATGCTGTTAACTGTCTTCCAGTTAGTAAGTACTTTAATTTTGTTTTAAGAAATTCATCTTTTAATGAAACGATTGATTAGAATGGCTTTTCTCTTGTTCATCTTTCAATTTACTTACTTTATTCTTCACCGTAACATTAAATAAGAAGAATAAGTAATGGTACACTTTTATGTAATTTTTTTTCAATGTTCGACCATGTAGAGCTTAAATGCCATCGGAACTAAAAACGGGTGTATCTAAGAGATGAATTTAATCTGAAAAAGGTGCATGCAACAACAAATTAATGCATGTAGGCCTAAATTTAAAGACCTGTAGAATTGCTGTCTTTTTTTTGGATACTTAAAATATTCATGGTCAAACTGAAACTCTTTTCATAAAACAACATTACAAATAACGACTTTACGGACCATTTAGATAAATATTTTCAGCGATGTATTTTATATTAGTATCTATCGGCTTTCACAATCTGCGTTCGTTTATCTGTTGATGCTCTAGCGTTCTAACGTTTGTGAATTCTATTTTCGCTACTATATAGATAAAGTCAGAAGTCAACCAAATTTATCCAACTGCTTCTGAGTCAAAAGGTATTCTCATTCAGAGGGCATTTTTCGCAACACAAACCCGTCTGATGGGAAACAGTATGAAAGACTGTAATGTTTCAACTCATCAGTAGTTTTGGATTTGTGTTCTCTGCGTGCATATTTGTGCAGAAAATATTTTCTCTGGTTTATTAGTGGCTTGGCGATCGCAACCTTAATAATAAATTGCATTTTCTAATTTTCTCTTTGCCTTTTGATAACACGGGCAAAAGGTCTGCCTGATTTCATTGTTGGACGTAATTATGATGACTTGATATTTTAATTTAATACTCCATTAATTTTTCTTAATCAATGAAGCAACAACAATATGTAAAAACACTTATCTTTAAATTAAACCTTTATCACAATAACAAATAGAAAAGAGAAGGAAAAATTCCGCGACCCGGACTCGAACCAGTGACCATGCCTATCGCTGGCACCGCTCTTACCAATTGAGCTACCGCGGATATGAACCAAGGTTATATAATATGTTACAAGGTATCCAGTTGGACTTCCATGAAGCAACCAAACAGCTCAATCGGTGGAGCAGGCCCCGACTCGCAAGTCGAGAATCATCCTTACCCTTAAACCATCAAATAAATTTATGAAATTTAATTCGAACAGAAAATAATAAATTATCTGAAGAACTTCTTCAAACATATCACAATAACAAATAGAAAAGGGAAGGAAAAATTCCGCGACCTGAACCTCGAACCTATTATGCTCGAATTTATTATTTTCTGTTCGAGTTAAATTTGAACGTTAACATGTCAAGATACAGAATTTGACGAGGAATTCTTAGAGAAGAATTGTGGAACGTTCGACGGATCTTGTAATAGTTTAATAGCACGTGGAATTGACTTGAAAGAGTCGAAAATTCCTGAAAGGTTGATACAGACTAACCAAAAGAGTTGAAAACAGAATTTGAAAAAGTCATTCCGTTTTCCAGTTATCGTGCACATTTAGACGGCAGGATAAATCAAGCGTGCTTTCTGTAACACCTTCTTTCGGTCCTGGTGGGCAAGGTGGGTCCTGCAAAAGACGAAGGGAATTATTAGCAGATTAGCGTGTTGCCCTCGCTTCGCTCATGTGTTGCCAATGATGACGGACAGAATAACGTTTTTATACAGGGTGTTTATGAATTCCATTGCCAGACTTAGAGAGGTGGTAAGGAAGGTCAAAACTAACAACTATTCCGAATACTATTTTTCCCACAAAAGCGTTTTAAACGAGTTAAAAAGGCGTAAAGATCCCGACCAACCCCTGTGGATGCTGCACTGGACGGCAACCGTGAAATAAGCAACGAAAGCACTAATTGGTGAATCATGGCATGCAGCTCCAGACAATTTATTTGTTCAAATGCAGAAACGGTTATTACAATGTTACATTGAACAATTGCAGCAACTGTTTGAAGTGGCGACCCTAGGCTGTGACGCAGGACGTGCATCTCCGCTGCATGTTCTGTTGCACTCTCACAAACACTTCTGGTCACCCGTGCGTTCTCATTCATCAATTAGTGCTTTCGTTGCTAATTTCCTGCTTTGCAGAGGCCGTGCAGTGCAGCATTTACTGGGGTTGGTCGGGATCTTTACACCTTTTTAACTCGCTTTAAAAATGGTATTCGGAATAGTTGTTAATTTAGACCTTCCTTACCACCTCTCCAAGTCTGGTACTCTGTATAAGTTAATCATCTATACTAACCTCAGAGGGGATTTAATAATCAAGACTTGTTGCTCGTCAACCAACACATTACCGCCAAAGGGAATCTGAAAAAAAAATCACCGGTGCTTTATTCACTTCATTTGAATAGAAATCAATTTAACGAAACGGTAAAAACTATCTCCCCAAAGCAATAAAACACGATCGCACTTAAAGCGTGCAAGAAACAAAATTAAATTGGCAACTGTTTATAATTTAAGAACGTTCAGGGTTAATCGAAATAAAGTCTTTTTTATCCTTTAATGATTTTTCTATCGAAAAAATGGAAGGTAAAATTCTGCGACCTGGATTTGAACCAGGAACCTCGATTGTCATGGTCGACGCCTCTACCAATTGGGTTATTGCAGACACACAGACAGCTATGCTGCCACAAGGTGTTTTAAAGACAGCCGAGTTGTCATGGTTGAAAGCCCAATGGGAGGCGGGCACCCGGCTCACAGATCGAGAATTTCTCCTATCCAACCATCAGAAAGTTTGATGAACTCACAGTTAAATAATAATAATAATAATAATTAAATACTGGAGATGAATCTCCAAACACATCAGGTAATGATTT
>JAHWFO010098252.1:83703-124550 GCA_023313115.1 Rhysida immarginata | reverse complement strand
GGCATGCAGCGCTATTAGCGTCAGTTAAAAGATTCAAAGTTGGAGCCTCCACGAAAAATTTTATTTATGAGCTAATTTCACTACAAATTTAAATTTCCTTTTCAAATTTGACAATTCCTAATAAATAGTAATTCCGCGAGTTGTTAAATTCAACAGTTGCTCAGCGCTGCACCCGAATGCTGCAGCAATAGAGTTGTTAAAAGCATTGTTGAGCTCTGTTGAAGGCTCTGACGTATACAACAGCGCACTGATTCGAGATTACAATCTGCAGCAACCCATTTCGTTGTTTGTTCTGTTGCATGAGTATTAATAGAAATGGCGGCATCCATGAGTGAACTCGGTTTTGTGTATGAAGATACACATTTTTCGTTACAATTAGATGTTGACACGGCTAAGGAGGTTGCAAAAGGTGTATTAATGATCCTGAAAAGATTTCTTATCGAGATGTTTAATAATGGGCAAACGCGTAGATTAAAACAGCGGCGACGTGACGTAGGATCGTTTTCCTGTGCGAATGAGGCGAGCGTGGCCAATGACGTATATTAAAGATAGACTCCGAATCCTATTGTTGTAACTTGAAGCAAATTGGGAAGCTCCATGCCCAGAACTGTCATGGCTGAAAGTGAATGAAGATGATGCAAAGCGCGTGGCTAAACACGAGAGTAGCTGATTAATAATTCTTTCACACGCCGATCACGGAGTGATAAGTTTATCTTTTCGTTTACTTTGTATTTGAAGTATTTTATTATATTTTATAAACAATTTTTCGATCATCGTTTCAGTTTCAATTTCGTTTCGATTGTCTTTCAGTAACGTATTTTCATTTTAGTTACGTATTTTAGATTTATTTTTGTGGAAAATGATTCCTGATCCTTTTTCTTGTCTGTTTGTACAGTTGTACGCAGAACAACTTTGAATAATGGTTTTGAATTAATAATTCCTCGGGTCCAAAATCTTCAAAAACAAAGCAGCCAGACAGCTAATTACTCCACGGCTCACTCCTGCCCAGAACTATCATGGCTCAATTTGCTTCACTTTTTGCCGCTGTTAACAATAGGATTCGGAGTCTATCTTTAATATACGTCATTGATCGTGGCAGATAGCTTGACAGGCGGCTTGTTTGCAGCAGAGAGCCAACAATAGCGTGGTTTTAATACCGCACTGCTGCGTGCAACACAGAGCAGCATGACGTCATTTTTGATGCTGCAGCACTGAAGAACTGTTGAATTTAACAACTCGCGGATTGTTTAATTATCAACTCGCGGATTGCAAATGAATTGAAAATGCTTCCATCGTTTCAGTTTCGCTTCTCGGGTGCATAGCGCCACTCAAATGCAGTGGAAAGTCGAGAAGCGAGACTAACGAGAAACAGGCCAGGGCACTCAAAAGTCACATGATCATCGGCGTCCGGGTAACAATCCATCCTTCGTTGTTTCCAACAAACGAAAAACTACCGATTGTTAAAATCCAAGATGGAGACAATGAAAGATGAATTGTTGGCTGGACCCCGATGATCATGTGACTTTTGAGTGCCCTGGCCATGGATGAAAGAAACAGGATGGACGACTCCCTATACTTCCCCAGCAAGTTTGATTTCAGAGCGACATCTGGATTTTTGCATGAAAACTAGCATCTGTCGTCTGCTTAGGGAGAAGAGGAAGAGCTGTCCATAGGCTCATGGTTATTGTTGACATAATGCTAGGAGACCAGAAACAGCTGCGATTTCTTTGAAACTTATAATAAATATTTAGATCATGTGCACAGTTATGATTTAATGAAGAAATCTTTTCTATTTTCATTTTGATATCTTTTAATGTAATTTTGAATATAATTTTTAAAGCAAAACTTTATACGTATGTAATTAAATTGTTAAAAAAATCGTAAAAATTACATTTTAACTCCAAAACTTAATATTTCAATAAACTTATTCAATAAAATAATAAAAAATACTTTAATACAAAAAAATTCAAAAGAACTCAATGAAATACGTAATATTTTTGCGATAGGCGGCCATGCTTTTCTCCTCTAACAGCTGTGTAAACAGAAACCATGCGAAGTGAAACCAAACGTTTCGGTATTTTTCACTTAAGACTCCAGAGGGCGCCACTGAAAAAAAACTCGCGCACGACTCATAGGAGTCGTCCATCCTGTTTCTTTCATCCATGCCCTGGCATAACCACCGAGAGAGAAGGCCTCTGCGATGAAAAGTAATGCATTGTTACATCATCATATTTAGGGCATTGGTATTCGTATTTCTACCAATAATAAGTCATAAATTTGCCCTAACTATGATGATGTAACATTGTATTACTTTTCATCGCAGAGGCCTTCTCTCTCCGTGGTTACGGCCCTGGGCTGTCTCTCGTTGGCCTCGGACTGAAGCGAGGGAAGAATGTTCAATTCATAACTAAACTATTTGGAAACTAAGCATGTTCAATTTTTTAACTAAACAATTTGCACTAAATTTGTTCACGCACGCACATTAGCTATTACGTGCGCTCGAACTTATTATTGTTACGATAACAATAGTTTTTATTGATGTGCTTAGGTTCTCAAAGAAATTTCACGCTAACTTCAAGAGGTAACCATAGAGGAGAAATAAGCTAGAGCGCGTATTCCTCAACATCGCCTTATGCGACTTCTCGCAACAACAGTTCCTCTAATATAGAATTATATTCCTCAACTCTCTTTAGGACACGGTCTTTGTATTTTAAATAGCGCCGCTTCGCTCTCATCCGTCCCTAAATCGCAGTTAGCTATTTCGCATCTGAAATCGTTCGGTGTGCAGGCGAATGCGATCTCTATTCTTTTCTCCTCTATGATGGTTACGGACATTCGTAATTATTATTATTAGGATACATTACGTTACATGCTTGTGAACATGTAGTGCGGCTCAAAAAAAAAATACAACGGGCCGTTACAGTATCTATGCACATATGTACGTATTGTTACCTGCTGGGATTAGAATACATTTCCAAGGCTAAGAAAGGGAAATACAGTTAAGCTTCGAGCATAAAAAATTAGATCATCTTTAAGAAATGAGAGGCTAAGTGGAAAAGGGGTATATGCCAAAACAATGTTTTTACAAGAAAGCGGTTTTAAAGAAAAAGCTTATATTGGGAAATATAGTATGATAGATATTCAGAATACTTATATTGGGAAACAGGCACATTTCACTGTGCTAGACGTTCATTAAAGAGACCCTACATGGCTGGAGCTGTCTTTCTATAACAAAATCTCAATATACGGCATGTGCCCCTTTTCCATTGAGCCCCTCAAATATAAAAGAAATATACAGTATCTCATAGTGTGCTATTTAACCAATTGCTTTATTTTTTTGAACGTTGAATTTAAATAATTTCTAATCAATGATTTTCAATCAATGAAAGCATTCTCTGATTTATTATGTTTTGCTTTTAGATATGTTTGACAGGAACCAACAATTCGCTCTTCTGTCCTAAGTGACAAGGCACCCGACAAACAAGAAAATCTCCGAATTATTTATTTTGTTGGGTCTTTTGTTCTTGTCTTATTTTTTTTTACGGTTCCGTTAGAGGTTTCAGGTCGCGTGCACGAGAATCAGCACGCGTTGCTCCTCCTCCCCTCGGCACGTGTGCTCACGCAAAATGAGTCCGACCTGAACTAAGATCGATGAACACTTGAAAGTCGATGCTCCGCAAGGATCTTCGAAACAAAAAGATGAACGGTGGGAGGGTCTCGAAGGAGGAGCGAAGGTAACCCAGTCACCTCAAAAAAAATACTATTAGGAAAAAAAAGTAAGGGAAAAACAACAAAGGAAAAGAAGACCATGCACCACGCCCTCCGACACATGCAAGCTGAAAAAAAAAAATAAAGAATTAAGACAAGCAATATAATTGGTCTAGACTGGGAATTCTTGACCGTAACAGTTGTTTAGTATCGGAATTCAGCGTTTTTCGACTGCAACAATCTTTAAATTATAAAAGAGCTATGCTTAAAAAGATTCAAGGTAATTAGAAAGCAGATGATCAGTAATTAACTAGGTCAGTAGATGTTTGGAGAAAAGGTCACTGCAGAAATAATTTTGATACTTCTACGCTAAAGAAAGTTTTTATAAGTGACAAAGATTTAGACATAGAGAACCTGTTATAACACGAATAAAAATAAGCAGTTTATTGTATAAATAAATATAAGGAAACATTAGGCATTAAAGTTAAAAATACAAGCTTGCAAGATATGGTACTCTACCAAAAGGAATGAAGAAATGAACTTTGAACAACAAGTTCTCAAATAGCCGAATTATAAGGCAGTCAAAAAGAAGTTTGAAAAGAGCCATCTATCACAACTTGAGGAAGGTTTCAAAAAGAAGAACAACAGGAATTTCTATAAAGCTTTTAAACAAAGCCTCCAAGATTACTAACAATCTAATTTATACTTCAAAAACGAAGATGAAAAGCTAGCCCTAAACAGCAAAGAAAACTGCTAAAGACTGGCAAGTTACTTCAACAAACTATTAAATTGTGAGGCACCAAGAGAAAATTTTCAAAGAGAAAGAAAATCCAGAATGCAATTTTGAAAACTCTGAACCTCTCAGCTTGAGGGAAATCCGATAAATCATTAAAAAATCGGAAAAAATGACAAAGCCCCCAGGGAAGATTCAATAATAGCCGAAATGTGGGAAAATGCAGATGTCAGGACAATCAAGAAGCTTCATGGAGTATTACAAAACTTCTGGAAAACGGAAGAAATAGAGAAGATTGGAAAACGGCATTAATTCATCCAATCCACAAAAAAGAAGAAAAAAATGATCCTAATAAGAATTTCCCTGCTGCCAGAAACATACACCCTTAAGCCAATTAATTGAAACAAAGCATATTTTCTATATTACTGGTAATTCTATATTCAAAACAAAGTCGAAATGTCAGTTGGATCATTTTTTATGTTGACTGATAGAATAATTATCCGATCGCCGTAGTGCACATTGGCTGATGCAATCATTACGTTAGCAACTACCGTATTTCATCAGATTTTAGAAACCTCAGATGCGATTCGACCGCCGTTTGAGATGGATGTGACAGCTAGAAAACGTACACACACCTAAGATATATCGATAGATTTGCTTTAGTGGTGAGATGAGTTTAACTCCTAGAGATGCTTACTTGCTTCGACAAAGCAAAACGTATCGCTGCAAGACTTGAAATCATTTGTTTCCATTAACAGGTAGTTGATAGCCGAAACGAAGGAAAAGATCTTGAGACCAAAATACAGAGGTTGAGTCAAAAGTAGTGGCCGATTACCGCGCAAACTTTTAAATGGGCACCCGACAGGAACCACTCATTGCTTATCTTCAAAGTAGAGTCCATCATGCTCGATGGTCTTCATCCAACGATCAGCCAGTTAGCGGATGCTCTCGCTAAACCATTCCTCCGGTTTCTGGGCGAAAAAGTCACGCACGGCGTCTTCAACCTCACTGACATTGGCGAAGCGCCGGCCATGCAGGAAGTGCGCCATGGACCGGAAGAGATGGTAGTCGGAAGGTGCCAGGTCGGGACTGTAAGATGGATGTAGCAGAAAGACGATTTTTTCCAGCAGTTGACGACACACCTTCACCCGTTGTTGTGCTTGCGCGGGCATCAACTCGTGGGGCACAAGTGGGCAGCTCCTGTTGACCTTTCCCATGGCGTGCAGATGTCGAACCACACTCGATTGTGATGTCCTGATGTCCGCCGCTAGTCCACGGGTAGTGCTGCCTGGGTTGGCTTCCACTTGTTGCCGTAGGGCTGCGTCATCCACTTGTTTGGGTCTTCCGCTTCTTGGCGCCCATGTCTCCAGACGTAAAGCGGAAGAACCACCGTCGTGCTGTCCGTTCATTGGTCACATACTGACCTTCCACCTTCGGCGGCTGCTGCTCGCGCACTGGTCCCCTTTTTCCAATAGTGACGAAGGAGCCCGCATTTCACCAATTTTTCTGCCATATTTTACACTGGCTGACGCAAGTGGCACAATGTCTATGGCATTCAAATTCGTACTGACGTTTCTTCCCGCTCTTTTCTCTTAATAACCTGCGATATATACTTGTGGTAAATGGTCTTTGTCCAGAATTCGTCAAACTCTACCTCCCCCCCCCCTCCCGAGTCGGCCACTACTTTTGACTCAACCTCTGTACGATAACGGCTAATGGAAATTGAGAAGTAACAAAAAAAGTGGAACCAAAATCCCCTACATGGCCGGAAGAATATGCAAAAAACATAGTTTCGGGGTATCTTCTATAGGGGCAGAGTTTATAAACGGGATACATCGACATAACTTGGATTTAAGCAATAGTGAATATTTAACGTAAAAATATTTTTTATTCTTAGATTTTTTTAATAGAGTCCCCTACATTTTCAATAAAGACGCGCCTCCTTTCTTTCTTGTTTGTCTTCAATACCTACACCTTTCGTTCCTAATAGAATAGGCTAGACCGGCCTATCTCCTCTAATATGTGGCTTTTCATCTTAACTTGCATGCTATCGCTTATTGGTCGATATTAGAACGGCAGTTACAATTATCAGAACGGTAATAGTGATTCTGAGTGCTCTAATTAACAGATGGAATTTCAAACGATATCGTGATCATCAGATGACTGTGTTACGCTGATTAGCGTTATTCACTCAGGAGTAACCATTCGTATCAAATTTGCAGCTGTAAACACTTCGGTTGTTTAATTTAGAAGTTTATGCTTAAGCATAACTCTTTAATTCTCGTGTTTATATCGCGACTTTATTGTAAATTTAACCTTTTTTGCCTGTTGTGAAACTGGCAAGTCCGATAAAGATTATCATATACTTCCTTAAATGTTGGAGGAGGACGGGGCCTGATTCTCTAAAGAGCGATGTCTAGTTTGAGGTCAGTAGATTAAGTTAATTAGGTTAAGTTAGGTCAGTTTTGGTCATAATGTTGTCATAAAGAATGTATCCGCTTCTGGGTGCAAAACAGTCTTTCTGCAACATCCACAGACCTCGGAATTCGGTTAAATTATAAAAAGAGTAGTTTATAATACGACAGCTCATAATTCTATTTACTCTTTTCAAGAAGCCTAGTGGGTAATGATGGGCTGCGAAGGAGAAAGTGATAATTTGTTGAACAGACAATCCAAATCGATAATTTGTTAATATTTTTTCTCTGTTACATTTCACGCCTCCACGACCTCACTTGGAGGGTACTATTGTATTTTTTCTAATCAATCTATAAATAAATAAATAAATAAATAAATAAATAAATAAATAAATAAAAGTGACATGAGTTACATTTATATAATCAAAAGGGATTTTGAATAGAAAATTGAAGTACTTGACAATAAAACACGGAGACTTAACAATTGAGTCTGTGGACTAAATAGCGTTGTAATCTCTCTATCTATCTATATATATAAAGAAGGATGTTTGTGGGTCTGTTTGTCTGTGGGTCTGTGTGTACGTTTTTTATACAAATCTACAGTTTTATTCCGATCTTGATAAAATTTCGCATACATGACCTTTAAAGCATGAGGAAGGTCACTGTCTACCTCAGATTTCGGAAAAATAATAAATATCGATAAAAAATCGATATTCATGGTTATGGCAAGGCATATTAATGAGAAATATCTCATGACCAACAATGCAAGGCAAAGTTTGTACAACAACAGGTATCAACAATGGTATCAACACGCAATTCACAAACGCTCTGCATGGACCAACAATCAATATCTCATGACTAACAATGAAAGGAAAAGTTTGTGCAAGTGTAATTATCCCGGGCAACGCCGGGTACCTCTTCTAGTCCACAATAATCTTGACAAGAAGTTCCCCGAAACTTGAAATCAGCTGATGATTATTGAAGACACATCCTCATGAAGAAAACTAAACCTTCGAACGGGAGGCAAGGAGAAAAAGCTATTATATCAGGTTGTGATACTTGGCAAATCCCAACAAGAAACATGTATAGTAGTCCAAGTCAGCACGGGAACAATAAACAACAATTCATAGAAATTTAGTTTTTTGACGAAACTCCGTAGGAAACAGACATAGATGAAAAGAAAACAAAATAATCTGAGTGAAAACACGCGCACAATCCAAACAACTTATAGAGCTATAGTGATAAAGATTATAGAAGGGGGAGATCGGTGCCGAGTGGCTAAACCAAAAGGATTTCTTTACGAATAGGGAGCTTATTACTTAGTGCGATAACGTGAAAACCATTTTAACTTTTTTACACATTCTGTTTTCACCAATATGGAACAGAGCACGAAAAAGTTCGAGTGTGAGATACCCGGAATGGGTACAACCAAGCTCATTCCCACACTTCTTCCCAAGCTTGGACTCGTCCGTTTGCGAGGGGTAAACAACCATGGCCATATTTATTTATTTATGTATTATCAATAGTTATTATTTACATTATTATAGCTAATTTTTATATAATAATAAAAATGCTAAGCATGTATACATGGTGTTTCTAAAGAGATGGCTGAAAAATAACAACATGATTCTACGTCTCAAAATAAGCAAAACGTTCCTCTTCGAAAATATTGAAATCTTAAGTTTATACGGGTTAAAATACTCTCAAAGTTTATTAAAAACTTCGCCTAATTTTTTATTAGGTCGACTCGGCTTTTCGTTTTAACTGTATGGTTCATTTTTATGTTAGCCAGGAGAGTTTGAAGTAACGAGGAAATTTTAACAGAAAAAAGCGATTGTAAACAGCTGAGAAAATGAAGTGAATAAATACAATTTTAATTAACTTCATTTAATTAAGGGATTTGGTTAGGTTCATCAACTTAGTTCATTAGCACTCTTGTTATTACATTAAAACTTTCACGTGACTCAAACTCTCTTTCTACCTGACATAAAAGTGAACCATGCCCTTAAAACGAAAACCCGAGTCTACCTGAAAAAATTAGGCAGAGTTTTTAAAAAAACTTTGGGAATATTTTAATCTCTATAAACTTAGGATTTCAATACCTTCGAAAAGGAACTTTTTGCTTATTTTGGGACGTAGAATCATGCTGTTAATTTTCAGCCATCTCTATAGAAACACACTGTATACAGGGTGATTCAGAAAGGTAGGTCAAGAATGAAATACCATGTACAGTTTGTAGCGGGGAACAATATTTTTCCTATAAACAAGGGTCCGGAAATGCATCCTTACAGAGATAATACAATTTGTACAAGGTAGGAATGACATTACAGTAGGTGTTCAAAATGCCTCGTAGGCAACCTGTGTCTCGAAGTCGTTGGTCTAGTGTTTGAAACGCTCGGCGATGTGGGTGATCACAGTCTGGTAAACGCTGTTGGTAAATCCTTTCCGCTTCAGTAGCATTACCCTGTGCCTCGCCGTAGACGAGATGCATGTCCGCCAGCTCCGCATTATTCAAGCGATCCATTATACGACATTGGAGTTACATGTTCCCTTTCCTTTCTTTTAAAGGAGAGAACACGAACAATTTACATGTTTAGATCCTAATTTACATGGACCCTACCATTGCCGTCCGGGTAACGCACATCTATTCCTACCTAATACAAGTTGCATTATATCTGTAAGCATGCATTACCGTACCCATGTTTATAGGAAAAATATTGTTCCCCGCTACAAACTGAACACTCTGATCTTCTTGATCTACCTTTCTGAATCACTCTGTATATAAGGAGCGTTCAAAAAGAAACGAGCCGTAATCTGAAATGCGCAAACCGGTGACAGAATGGCGATATCGTTGCGTGTGTAACAAACAGTGGTTCCGACAAGAGCGCGGAAGTTCACAGCCGCCGCTAGAGGGTGACGGTGGAAGTCACGTGAATATACAAAGGAAGCAGAAGCAAGCGTCAGTCGTCCAACGGTCATTCGCGTTGTAGAAACAGTGAATAAGTGAAATGGAGGCGTCAAAAGAAGAGTAAAGAGGTGTTGTTTGTTTTCTGACAGCGGAAGGAGTAGGAGGAACGAACATTCATCGAAGAATGTCACAAGTGTACGGTGAACACTGCATGTCCCTTGCAAGGGTCAAGGCGTGGAACAATCACGGCACTCTTGCAGAAATTCAAGTGGCAGGTTCTCGATCACCCTCCATACAGTCCAGACCTCTCTCCCTGCGATTATGCCATTTTTGGTCCCCTATGAAAGGCTCTGAGGGGCAAAGATTCGCCTCGGACGACGAAGTCAAGCAGTACGTGCGGAACTGATTCACAATGCAGCCCCGGCAATTTTACGAGACAGCCATTCACCGCCTTGTGTCGCAGTGGGACAATTGCCTTAACAGTCAGGGCCAATACTTCTGACATTTAAGTACTGGTTTCTGTTCCTAGGCCTCCGGCTCGTTTCTTTTTGAACGCTCCTTATAGATTATAATTACCATACATGCGAAAAATAAATGATTATATATAAAAATTCTCAAAACGACAGAAAAACAAAGAAGAAATACAACAAAGAAAAACCTTACAAAGAAACCCACCCCTCTTTTCTCCATCAACTCACCAACGCGGACCATGACTGTCTAACCGATCACTTAGTTTCCTGAATGCGTAGTAAAATACGCTAGGGTCCAAGACCCCCGATCTGCAGACTATTCTACATTCTCCATTTAACCTTTCGGGTACTTCACTTTTATTCGCCCAGCCAGGCGGCCGAGAGGGCTAGGGCGTAGGCTTTCTAGTTCTCGAGTCCGCCTGGCTGTGGGTTCGAATCCCGCCGTGGGCATGGATGTTTGTGTTTGTCCCGGGCTGCGTACAGATATAGCTTGTGTAAAAGGCGCAAAATGACCTAAGTAGTCGACGCCTTAATTTCTGAATAGGAGAGTCTGTAAGTCCTATCATCTACAGGGTGCGTAAGGTATATGAGGACACACCTTCGTTTGGCTACTGCTGCACAATAGTAATTTGTATGTCCTTTCCTTTTTCGGAAAGCAAAATGGCGAACCATCAAGTAACACAAATCATGAAGAGATGTGCAGTTATCGTGGCAATAAAGGCAGAGCACAGCGATTTAGAGATATCACGATTTCTAAAGGTCGCAAGATCATTCGTCCACAAATCGTCATGAAAAGCATGCCTCACGCTCTGACATTATCAGAACACCTGCATTTATTCAGCAAGTGCAGCAGGCCATCGATGACAATCCCAGAACATCCATGAAGTCACTTTTTAAAGATCTCCATGTGTCGGAAGGAACAATCAGAAATGTTGTCCATGAAAACATCAAATATCATTTGTATTTTATGCGAAGAGGTCAGTTTATGTCAGACAAAACACGGGAAAACCGCCTACTCAGATCGAAAAGGCTCTTAAACAAACTGAAAAATCCGTGTGAAGCTGATTTGCTGTGGATTTTGGCCTCCTAACTCCCCTGACCTGAATCCGTTGGACTACGACGTATGGAGCGTTGTGGAGAGAGAGGTCAATGAACATCCCCATAACAGCAAAGATGAATTGAAAGCTGCCATTGTTAAAGTAACGACCAATATGAACCATGACCATTTGATTCGCACAAGTCGACGGTTTCGATCTCGCATTGAAGCAGTTATAGAAGCTGAAGGCGGATTCATTGAATAGCCATATAACAACAAGGTTTCTTGTGTATGCTCATGATATGTTTTGATAATAAAGTTATTATCTCGACTTATATCTCTGTTTTCTTTCTTGACCTTACGCACCCTGTACTCGTATCGCTTTGTCTTCATCAATAAAAACCGAGTTCAAAATCTGACAATTTTGGAAAGGGATGGTATTACCTGGGCACTAAAACTTGAAGTTAGATAAAAAAATAACTTCGATATTAAGATTTTCAACTCAATTTTATCGTTGAAAACAAAGAGATATAGTCCAATTGTATTTTTGATGATGTTTTAGCTGTGGCGTTTATTTTAATTTAACTTTTTGGGGCAGGACGAGGGTGGAGTTTGTGATTTGCGTCACATTCTTGCTTTTTTCTTTTTAAATTGATGGGTAAATATTTTATACGGTATTCATGAATTTCTCTCTTAATGTTTTAATTAAGACTTTCTTTTTTTCCTGAGGTTGACTATTTAAGGCTTTGGTGGGAAACTCAAGAGGCGGATGAACCCTCATTCAGACAAGACACCGTCAATCGTTTGTGTTTTATGGCCCTTTCGCCCCTGCATTGGTGACCATTGTCCGAACAAAGGAATCATAGTTAATTGAACAGTTTGAGTTTTTCGATTTTATGTAAAACAAAAGCGACCTTTTTCGGGTTGGGTGACTTCATCAAAGGCTTAATTGTCAATTGGCTGATTTGTCAACTCCAAGGAGTTGAGCCAGAAATCGTCGAAGTGAAAGAATTAGCAGCTCAAGGAATCGTCGAATCGTGAAATCAACGGTTGTTGCGCCAGCGGCCTTGGAACGAGAATACGTGTTGAACTCGTACGAGGATGGGCGTATAGCTTCGAGTGCTGGGGCCGGCCCCGCTGGGCTCTCTAGTACTGTGGGGTTCAGCTACTTGAGTCAGACCGAGTTCCAATGTGTTTTCCCTTTACCTGAATGCCTTCTCCTCTTCCTGCCTCTGACAGGGGTGTCTAACAAAACGATTTCGTAAAATTCCCTGATTTTCCCAGTTGACCACGTTATTTTCCCTGATCATTGGCAGCAAAAAAAAAATCTATTTTGAAAATAAAATATTAATTGATATTTTTCAAATTATTTGCTCCTATTTCGCATTTTTTTGCTGATTTTGTAAACTTCTCTGATTTTTTTGTAAAATTCCCTGACTTTTCCCGTTTTCCCGGTCGCTAGTCACCCTGGTTTGAATAAGCTGATAAGCTCCCTGCGCAAGGGAACATTGAGGTACAGATTAGCAGAATAGAAGCGAGAATACATACATTAGAAATGTGCGTATTGGTCGCCTGCCATTGAATACTGGGGTGAGGTCCCTTTATCTCGCCGCCTTTTCCTTCTCCATCTTTTGTTGAGCTGAGATTCTCCTTTATGTGCAGTGTGCGTACAGATTTCCCGCTTACCGAAGTATGCCTAGCTTACTTTTACATGCTCATCCGTCTTCTAATTTATTCCTCTTATGGTTTCTGTTGAAATAAAAGAATTATTTACAGTCTAGAGGGTTTTGTTTTTATTTCTCTTTTCACTCACGAATATCGCGAAGATGATTTTTGTCCCTGATAGATTATATATTTTATCTTTTTAACTTTTGTGGATTGAAGTCATTTGTTTTGTTGATATTTAGTTGTTTATTATGATTGCTTGATTAGTATGTTATATTGGATTGTTATTAAACTGCTGTGCTTTTCTTGATTGTTCATCCACTTTGCGCGCTGTTTTGCCCGTTTTTGCTCTGAACTGATGGCTAAACGGTTAATAAATGAATAGTTGTAATTTTTGATTATACAAGTTTGAAATGATTGAATTTGTTGTGATGTCACATCGGCTGAGATTTGGAACGGGAAGTATAGTCACTGGAGGCTTTGAAGTCAGAGGCGAGTTTCGCCCGGACAGGAATCAATGTAGAAAAAAGAAATAACTTTAAAAGATTGTCTCAAATAAACTTGGCAGATAAGACCACTGAACAGTATCGTAAGTTTCAAACATAAACTTACACCCTATTCCAACAGTATTTTCAATTAGGCGAATGATGTTCGGCTTTCTTGCAATACATTAAACCAGTGAGATATTGGTTCAGGCAAGAAGTCAAGTTCGAATCACGTTGGACTATGCCATTTATTGTTTCATAGCAACAGGGATAGGTAGGCATAATGAGTGACGTTCAACTGTTTTGATAGAAATCACGAATTAAATCATTACATGTTTTTCATGAAATAATCAATAATAGAAAAATAATAATATATAAAGTATAAATCTATTATAGTAATTCATAGGGAATAGCTACCAATCGTTCGAAATGAATATTTTCTCAGTTTATGCTTAAAAAATAATGTATCGGCCAATAAAATTGTATTCTCATCCATGACGGGAAAAAATAATGGATATATAACAATACCGTATCTTATATATGAAAAAAACATGCAGTATACTATATATCGTTTGCTATTCGGTATATCATAATGGCTTTCGTTATCCTATAAAATATACGCATAATATATGGCGGCATGAACAATTTCGGTATCAAAATATTACAGAATTTAAAAAGAAATAAGTAAAAATATCAATGTTCGAAATACAGAAAATATAAATAAATAAACTAAATAGTTATTGATGAAAGTAGGAAAGAAAATTATACAGCCTGGATTCGAACCGGGAACCTTAATTCAGGCTGTGGAATTTTCGTTCCTATTTTCATTAATTATTTAAACATCTCAGGTTTGGCGTAGGATAAACCCTCATCGAACATTCTTGAGATATTCTTAAATATTTATTGCTTTGTTTTTAATGAGTGCGTTAAATATTTCATCTGCAAAGCCCATCTTACGGAAATAAAAAAGCAGCAATTAATTTTTTGAGTTAAAAGTACTGTAATTCGCCCACACCAGTCGTAAACCTCATCCCTATTTCTACTCTGGATAGCCAGGTCCATATTAAGCTTCTACGATGTTCGTTCAAACTACTAGACTTTATAACCGATCATCTTCGCTTAGCTCAACTCCTGGCAAGAAAGTGAAAACACTTTTGGAATAGACTCTGCATATGCACAGTCGGGTGCAAAAAAGTTTTTTACTTGCTCCGTAGGAACTGACCTTACCGGATATTGATCGGTTGCAAAATCAGGTACTTTTACTGAGAGTCAAGGCAGATTAGACTGGACCTGTCCCTTCTGAATGAAAATAGGGTAGCAGGTATACGCTTAGGTTGTGCTATTCACGTGCTCAACTATGACTTAAGTCTAAACCTTTTTACATCCGACTGTACATTAATTTAAGATATACATTTTTAATGCAAAATGCGTGACTTAGTCAAAATTAACTTCTCGTATGTTTCTAACATAAGTTCCTTTAAGTGATAATAGCTAAATGATGAATTGCATGCCATAAAAACTGTAATCTATGTTTATGTCTTTATTTTTAATAAAAATAAAATTATAGTTAAATAAAATTAATGTTTTATGTTACTAGAAAATTGGATATTTTTTATTCTCAATGCCACTTTGTCGTTTGTCATCCTATTTAGGGTATTCAAAAAGTCTGTTACCAGTAAGTAATGGGAATTTACATATTTCGAAAACATTTCATATCAAATCATGTATGGGGAAAATTTAATGCATAATGAAAACCGTAAGAGATAGAAAAAACAGTCAATTGGAAAGTTGTACAGCACCCTAAAACTAGTCTAAATCATTTATCCGATTTGATTTTGCAACAATGGTTACCTATTTATTGCAAAATCATACATATTTCATTTGATTTCAGATTAAGCAGCATTGATCCTGATCAGTGTTTGAATGATAACATTCAATAAATGGCAGAGTTTCCTCAAAATGAAATGGTGGACATGATATTTTGTTATGGTGCAATTCAACAAGATGTTATACGTGAAACCCAAATGTATGCTGAAAGATATCCATCGCCGCCATCCTTCAAGACAAGCCTTTGGAAAAATTATTGCACGTTTTCAGAACACATGACAGCAACAACTAGTGTTCAACAACATGCAAGACAGGGACGACCAAAAGCAACGACAAATAAGGACACTGTCAGAGTGGTTTTTGCTGCAGTTGCTTAGCTCAACTCCTGCCAAGAAAGTGAAAACGCTTTTGGAATAGCCTGTACTTTGCACCGCTTTCACGCTTAGTCCCAGACGCGGACAAGAACAAGGCGATGCTCGTTGACCTGGACTGGTTCGAAAGCTCAGCAGTAGTAATGATGCTGCGAGAAAATTATCCGGGAATTGAAGAAACGTGGTCTTCGTCTAACGTCCTCACTTAGGCTTCTACATCTCGCCAGGCGGAGAAGTCCTATCATCAGCTGCGAGACGATGTCTTGGCTGGCCTCGGTGATTAAAGTTTATACAATTGTCCTTGTAAAAATTACTGTTCCTTTATCCTCGTAACGGGCACTGTGCGGGTTTGCACTTGAAAAATTCAAACTAAAATTATTGATGAAAATCGATAATTTAAACTTCTGAGGTTTACCGTGTAAAAATCCTCATAAGACCATTCAATACTTATTCTTTAACATTAATGCTTGAGACATCAAATTGTTCCACGCATCTTTTAATCTTGGTTTCTTCAAATACAGTTGAATTACACTTCAATATCAGAAATCTTCCTTTCATGATATTAGCCGTTAAGAAATTGTCCTCCAAGGCGAACAATTGAACCGCATCCTTTAAAGGTCTCTGGACGGCAGAAGTGGAGCGGGAATCGTTTCCTATACACGGAGAAGAAATCAATGAGCTGAACTCGATTCTGTATGCGCTTCTCTTTTTGTTTTTTCTCTTCGTTCATTATGCATGCATTTTTCAGTCTCCAATCGGTTGGCTTCTCCACGAGCTCTCTCTTGGGAGATCCTACTTCGTAGCCAGAGCGGTCGATGGCGGCTTTCTTCGATAAGCTTGTTGTTTTCGTGCCACATCAATAAAACCACGTGTTTGGTTGTAACTCTGCTTTTGCTGATAGGACTTGTTTTTTCTTTAAATATCTTTTTTATATGCGTATTTAAGTTGTCTTATTTGAACGTCATTCTAAGGCAACTCTTTTCATTCCTGTTTTTGACTTCAAGTTTGGTAAGTCAGGGTTTATTATCTTCCATATATGATATTAGTATACAGAACATAAATAGGTATAACCAGTCAGGGAAGATGTACAGATGACGTACACCTGTCAGAGAACGATTGTAGACGTACCAGGATCTCATCAAATGCCCTGGAATACACCCTATATTCTTACGGAGCCACCAAATCGAAGATGAAGTTTTCTCTAAAGTACGGGAAGTAAGAACCCGAGGAGCCTAGATGCATGATAAGACAATTCGTTTGTAGGCTGCCGCAGAAAAGACTGGTTTAGATCACGACAATCAGCACATCTTCAAGGCATCAGCACCGTGGGTCAGAAATCTCAATTTTTGAATTAAATATCTTCGTTACTATGGCTTATTGCATGAAAAGCTTTGCGCGTAATTATCTTTTTTATGTTGTATTAGATGCAATAGCTTCGGTTTGCAATGCGCTTACACGATTCGAAACGTTCCCTTGTCAATCATTTCCTTAAGTTAAGATTACTTAAAACTTCTGTTCCAAGAAATAATTCCTATTATCCAGAAACCCCTAGTTTATGAAGCCGGAAAAATTAACACCTAGTTAAATTGTATTATGATTTTCGTAGAGTGCCTGCAAAAATTGTGTAAGTACAAAATACCTTCAAATTCAGGAGTCGCAAGCCAAGGGTCCAATCAGAGAAAGTCAGTACTGAGAGAAGCCACAGGTCTTTAGTGCACGTATCTAAGCAATATATCCCAGTCATTAAGGTCCATAGGACCCTTGTCACCATTAAGAAGCTTGCCTCCCTGCTCCTTGTATATCTCCAAACGTTCAAGGAAATTGAACTTCCTCCAATCTGAGGTACGGGGAGAACTTCTTAGTCGTCAGGTTTAGCGCCATGCCCAGTCTGTATAATGTGCTGCGCGTAGGCAGAAATGTCCGGATTGTAATTGCGGATATGCCTGAAATGCGCCTTGATCCTGGCAGCAACCATCCTCTTGGACTGCCCGATGTAACAGGAGTCACACGTCCCGCACGCGCCGGAGCTTTGGTCAAGTGGTATTTTATCCTTGGCCGATCCCAGGAGTCTCCTGAGAGAATGCGAACTTCTATACGAGATCCTGTGTCCAAACCTTCTGGCGATTTTTTCAAGTAAGTCCCCTACAGAGTCTTCTGTCATAAAGCAAAATATTGGGCCAGTCTATATAACAGAAGACTCTGTAGGGGACTTGATAAAATCATGGGATTGAGTTTGAGGAACAAAAAGAAATCATACGAAACCAAGTCAGGGATGTAAGAAGTGTCTGATAGTGGTGGCCAAAAATTCGCAGACAGACAAGGGTGTGAGACAGGTTGCGTTATCCGCGCAGTGGCGATCTGGGAGAAAACTATCAAAACTCATTTACTAAAACGCTCAAGGACGTTTCGGTAAACACTTGACTACATAACGTTGTTCAGTAGAATTCTGCATTTCATCATGCGACGAGCAAGCAAAACCACGATCTCTATAACAACTGAATAGAGCTTCCTGTCCCAAAGCTGAAGCTACCGGAAGTAGACTATCCGCCAAGTTGCTTACACCACACGAGTGAGAGCATTACATG
Source organism: Rhysida immarginata (assembly GCA_023313115.1). Taxonomy (NCBI): domain Eukaryota; kingdom Metazoa; phylum Arthropoda; class Chilopoda; order Scolopendromorpha; family Scolopendridae; genus Rhysida; species Rhysida immarginata. The sequence goes on along the minus strand of JAHWFO010098252.1, from coordinate 106,348 downwards.
ATAATGAGCATTTATCGTGATAATGAGCTAAAATATACAAAATAACAACTATAAATGTGATATACAAATTTGCTTGTGATACATAGGTAAAGCATCACCAACCTAATGAATTTTTTTTTTTTTTGAAAAAGAGAATAAGTTTGGTGATCCCTATCTTCAAAAAGGGAGACCAGAGAGATTGCAACAACTATCGAGGCATCTCTTTGCTCAGCATTCCTGGGAAAGTGTACGCTAAGTGTCTGGAGAAGAGAAGTCGGGAAATAGTCGACTCCAAACTGTCAGGGGAGCAGTGTGGTTTCCGACCTGGCCGAAGCACGACGGATCACATCTTTGCTCTAAGGCAAATCTTTGAGAAATCCTGGGAGTATGCAAAAGAGGTCTACGCTTGCTTTGTGGACCTCGAAAAAGCATATGACAGAGTTCCTCGGGAGAAGCTCTGGCAAGTGTTGCAAGAGTATGGAGTGGATGGGCAATTACTGGTTGCTATCATGTCTCTGTACGAAAGCTCTGAGATGTGTGTCCGGATAAATGGCATTAAGTCAAGACCGTTCACCGTGGGTGTTGGACTCCGCCAAGGGTGCGTACTGTCGCCCATCTTGTTCATTATCTTTATGGACTGGATAGACAGGGGCAGCCGAGGCGATGAGCGTGTTTGTGTGGGCGACTGCCTGGTGGAGAGGTTGCTCTTTGCTGACGACCTTGTCCTCCTTGGGTCTTCTCGCACGAACCTTCAGCATGCACTAGACCGGCTTGCAGCCAAATGTGAAGAAGCTGGGATGAAGATCAGTGTGGCTAAAACCGAGGTTCTGGTCCTTTCAAGACAGCCTGCTCAGTGCGCTCTCCATGTTAGTGGAGCCTCATTGAGACAGGTGGAGAAATTCAAGTATCTCGGGATTGCATTCACAAGTGATGGACGGCAGGAGAAAGAATTGGATGCTCGGATCGGTGCAGCAAGCTGTGTCAGACGTGAACTGTGGCGATCCGTGGTAACGAAACGCGAGCTGAGTAACAAAGCTAAGCTCTCCGTCTTCAAATCCATCTTTGTCCCCATTCTCACCTATGGTCATGAGGCTTGGGTAATGACCGAAAGAGTGCGATCGCGGGTACAAGCGGCCGAAATGAGATTTCTGAGAGGTGTTGCAGGTGTTACCCTACTAGATAGAGTGTACAGCAATACAATAAGGGAATCTTTAGGTGTTGAGCCGCTACTTCTCCGCATTGAGAGGTCTCAGTTGCGCTGGTATGGCCACGTGATTCGCATGCCGCAAACTAGTCTTCCTAGGCAGTTGTTATTTTCCAAGCCGGTGGGTAAGAGACCAAGGGGTCGGCCTAGAACCAGGTGGCTAGACTACATGGAGAATCTGGGTTCGAGTCGCTTGGATATTACCAGGGAGGACATGCGCCTGATGGCGGAAGATCGCGATCGCTGGAGATCCTCCATAGGGCTGCTGCCCCCGCGACCCTAACGGATAAGCGGGTTTGAAAAGTAAGTAAGTAAGTACATTTTTTAATAGACGAATAAATGAATTTAACAAGCTTTAAACTTTCAACCATAACTTTAAATTTTAAAATTTTTAATGTAGGAAGTTCGGGAAAACTTACAATCCTAATAATAACAAGACTATAACTCGTAAAACGATTTTCAAATATGCTGAAAAGAAGAATATTAAAATTTGTTGTTTAATATTATAGTAATGTATTTATAAACAGCAATGACGAGCACTGCATGTAAATTTACGTATTCGATTGCAGCGCTCACACGAATCTTTCCAAACACGCGCGAAATGAGAAATGAAATCCCCGCACGTCTAAATGTTTGAAACTACTGGACCTATGTTCTTCCCCTATGATCTAGGGGATCAAAGTTACCATAAACGTCAAGAGAGAAAAATCATTGTTTCAAAGCATTGTCGGGAAAAATCTTTTAAGCATTCCAAGGAGCTTTAGCTGTGACGCAGATGTAATTTTAAATTTGAATATTTCACTTTTACTTGCACTTGGTTTAAATACACAATGAAAATACCTTTGATTCTATCCACACACATCATTTTTTTAAAAACATAGGCCTAATATTATTTAGCCATTTTTAACAATAGGCCTAACATTATTTAGTCATTTTAACTGTAAGCCTAACATTAGTAAGCCATTTTTAATAATAGGCCTAACATTAATTAGCCATTTTTAGAAATAGGCCTAACATTAATTAGTTATTTTAACTATAGGCCTAACATTAATTAGCCATTTTAACTATGGGCCTAACATTAATTAGCCATTTTTAATAATAGGCCTAACATTAATTAGCTATTTTTAATAACATCCCCAACATTAATTAGCCATTTTTAACTATAGGCCTAACAATAATTAGCCATTTTTTAACATTAGGCCTAACATTATTTAGCCATTTTTAACATTATGCCTAACATTATTTAGCCATTTTTAACAATAGGCCTAACATTATGTAGTCATTTTAACTGTAGGCCTAACATTAATCAGCCACTTTTAACAATAGGCCTAACATTGGCCATTTTTAACAATAGGCCTAACATTAATTAGACATTTTTAACAATAGGCCTAATATTAGTCATTTTTAACAAAAGGCCTAACATTAATTAGCCATTTTTAACAATCGCCATAATATTAATTAACACATTTAACAATAGGCCTCACAGCACTGAATTTTAAAACGAAATGAGCACGTGCAACGACAAAGCTTCATAACAGGCACGTGCTCCAAGCTGCCATCAACAATGCTTAACTGATAGACAAAAAGTAACACTGTATTCACTTACATCTCATCAATAGGAATCGATTGATATATTGCATGCCCTAAGTTCATTTTCTTAACATTAGTGCACGTGCTTGAAGGTGTCCACGAGAGCTCATCAAAAGTTGATATATCGCAGTTAAGTTCTTCCATTTCAACGTTTTCGTGCAAATGATGGCCGGCTGGGCACATAAAGCTACTGATTAAACTTGTATTCTTATATATAGCTTTAGCTAAAGCTCGTAATAACGCTCATTGAAGTACTTTTTGGGGGTCATTTTCTCGGACGTAGCATTTCGAAAATCGAAAAGAATGTTATATTCGTCTTGTTCCCGTCATTCCCGTTCGAATGACATATTACATGCCTTATATTTGCAATAAAAAAATTTAATGGGGGAGGTTTGGGTCTCAATAGTCACGTGACTGTTAGAACGATTTCAATCACAAACTAATCAGGTGAGCTCAGGAAGTGTCTCTATCGAAGAGCGAAAGCAGAATTTGAAAAAGTTAAAGCGTTCTCGAGTAATCGTCGGACATACAGACGGACGGACGGACAGACAGACAGACAGACAGTCAGACAGACACACAAACAGAGCGAAACCAATATATGCTTTTCAGCATATAATAATTACGAATGTCCGTAACCATCAAAGAGGAGAAGTAAGACAGAGGGCGTATTCGTCTGCGCATTGAACGACTTCGGATGCCGACAACGAGGAAAAATAACCAAGGAAAGCGCAGCGGCGTTGTCTACAATGCAAAAATCGTTTCGGTTAGCTAAAGACAAACCAAGAGATTCCACATTAGATCTGACGAGGAAATTTAACAAGGCAATCAAAAACATATCCATACGCACATAAAATGAGACAGAAAATGGTATGGAGCACCTGCTATGCCACAAGAAAACCATAGTAATAGAGTAGTGGAACAAATACTATGTTTTCAGGAATATAATTCTGCATAAGAGAAACTATTGTTGCGAGCAGAGGAGAGGAGATAGTGAATGCCTTGCGCACTCTGTCTTTTCCTCCTCTATGGCATCTTTACAATTTAGCGTAAATTATCTTTGAGCATCGACAGATGGCATCAATTTGACAGCACATAATGGTATTATCAAAGAGCAACAATAGAGAGAGGCGACACTCCTTCATTTAAAAAATGTAAACCTGATGGCGCCCTCCAGCAGTTATGTACAGTCAAAAAACTGTGCTTCAAAATTAATGCCACTCTCGGGACTCAAAGAAAATCCACGCTAATGTCTAGATGTCAACTTACAAGGATTATACACGTAGTTGTACGCGCACTTTTTTTTTTTTTTGCAATTTCGTACAAATCTTGCAATCAATTTTAAACCTATTTCCCTTTATTCAAAGGACTACAAATTTGGCACACTGTTTCATTACAATGACAATACAATTCAAAAATACCGAATGAACGATTAAAACTTGCTTTCCGTTTGTTTTATGGAAGACATGCAATAGTGAAAAGAAACTTCAAATAGGCCAATTGACAGTACCATCCAAAGTTGCAGTAAAATTCTTTAAAAATTTAGAAGCAGCGTTTGAAATACATTTTGAACTGGCGAAACATCTATCCTAAAAGCCATGGCTGCACCCCCCAAGAAAAAAAATTAACCATCTTGCAAACCATAAACTGAAATTCTGTTGCTAGACCCCTACCCGCTAGAAGAATTGGGCCAGACACCCTCAGTCCCTCCCACCCCTTGTTGATATGGCTCTGATAAAAGCGTCATGAAAGCAGGCAAAAGCAGTCACTTATATTAAAGAACATCTAAAAAAATATATTAATATTACAGAGTCGAGTCACATTATTGTGACCACCAGCTAATATCCCGAATAACCGCCTTTAGCGGCATGAACAGCAGCTAGATGGCGTGGGAGTGAGTCAGTAAGATTCTGGTAGGTTTCTACTGGTAGCTGTTGCCATGCAGATTGTAAAGCATCCGATAGATGCTGAAGGGTACGCGGTGGTTGTTCCATAGTACGCACATGATGATCGAAGTGATCCCCAAGGTTCTCGATTGGGCTGATGTCTGGGGAATTAGGGGGCCAGGGTAGTTCTTGGAACTCTTGGTCGTGTTCCTTAAACCACCCCCCGAACAATTGCAGCCGTATGACACGTCGCATTGTCTTGCTGGAACGTACCATCCTCTTCTGAGAAGACAGTCGCCTTGTATGGGTGTACTTGATCTGCAATTATGGATAAATAACCGAATCGGTTGAGAGTGCCTTCCACAGGTATCAGTGGCCCCAGACAATGCCATGATCGCGGAACACTTTTCTTTATTGTATTTCAATAATTACTACTATAAAAAATATGCAGAGGTACCCATATGGGCAGCTCAATTAGCCCTTTTCTTGTTAACTTATACCTCCAACATCTGGAGCAGAAGGCTACCCTACCATATTTTCTCTATAGTACGGTATGGTTATGAAGATGACGTTTTCGCCATCCTTGATTGAGAACAATAGTTGAATGTCTTTTTCGTTGGTATCAACAGCTTCTCTAACTCTTATCTCCGTCACGGTTGAGAGAAAGACGTAAAAGGGTCTGCCTTACTTGGATTTGTGGACAGAGAGAGTCGATAAAGAATTTAAACTTGGAGTGTACGGCGAATCAAACTTTATAGAGTCATACATTATAGGGAAAAAGTATTCAGACATGCAAATTTTGTTTGCGATTCAAATTAGACGCATGCGCGTAAAACTGTATGCTCCCATCTATAAGATGCGTCTCTCTGTTAGAAAACTAGTTAGTTGGAAGAATGTAATCCACGCGGAAGTGAGCTAACAGAGCTTCAATGGAATGTTGTGATTCGGTGCCATATCAGAAATGTTTCAGTTGAGGAATTGCGAGCAGTCTAGAGATTCCAAAATCAACAGTAACCGATGTGATTTTCAGATGGAAGTCTAGTGGCGCAACTACTGCAAAATCACGTTCTGGCAGTATCATAAACTGACGGATCGGGCTCGGATTAACCTGAGACGGATAGTCGGAAAATCACGCCGATTCTCTGCAACTGATCTAATATCTTAAGTTGAAAACACTATCGGATAAGTTGGATTCATTAGGCTTTCATGGTAGAGCAGTTGCAGACAAGCCTTTCATCAACTCCTGTAAACGCTAAACGACGCTTGAACTGGTGGTGAACTTTAGAACAGTGGAAGGCCGTTTTGTGGAACGATGATTCGCGATTTACATTTTGGAAATTAGATGCACGTATGTGGATGAATCGATTACATGGAGAACGATTCCATCCAGACTGTATCGTCCCAACGGTGAAAGTGGAGGTGGGTCTGTAATGATTTGGAGCTGTTTTACGTGATTTGGATTTTGGTCCATTTATTGTATCGAGTGAAGACATGAAGCCTACGAACTACCTCGACATTCTGGACAATTCCATGCTCCCTACTCTTTGAAAATTCTTTGATAGAGACCTGTGTCATTTCCACGAGGACAACGCTCCGTGCCACACAGAAAGGATGGACAGAATGATTTGACCGGAATGATGTCAAACTGTTGGAGTGACCAATCCAAAACCCGATAGAAAGCCTTTGGAACGAACTGGAGCGTAGAATTTGAAGTCTGGAAAATAGATCTTCTCCACTGCCTACTTTGGGTTTCATGACAGGAGCAGTGAAAAAGAATCCCGCAAGCAGTTTTCGAGAATTTGGTAAAAAGCATACCACGAAGAATCGCTCTAGTCATTAAAGCAAAAAGTGGAGCCATAATGTATTAATTTAATAAAAATAAAAGCTAAACCTCTAAACAAGCATGTGTCTGAATATTTTTTTCCATATAGTAAAAAAAAAAATTTATTTCCCAGCTGAATTAAATCACAGCTATTCCCAAATTTATCCTGCTTAAATCCTAAGATCTACCGGGCCATATCTATAGGAAATCTGCAGAAAAGAATTGCAAAGAATCAAAAAAGATGCTCAGGTCAATGGATATCCCTTAAGATTGAATAAAAGAAAACATATCGATGAAGCCACCACCCTATATCTAGGTAGGTTGCAGCGTTAATGGTGTCTTCAGCGAAAAAGAAAGGTCCGATTACTCTCATGCATTAAACCGCTCCAAAAATTAACCTTTGGGCTGTCGCGTATATGCTCCCTTAGAACGTGGGGGTTTTGTGAGCCCCAAATGCGGCAGTTGTGTCGGTTTACTGCTCCGGAAGTATGGATTGTTGCCTCATCAGAAAACAAAATGTACTCAAGGAAGCTGGGATCATTGTCGATTTTTTGGAGCAGATCCTGAGCAAATTTCTTGCGCTTCGGTCGGTCATCTGGGTTCAGTTCATGCATCATCTGGATTTTATAGGGTGTAAGATGAAGGCAGTGCTTCACTATTTTATGTACGGATGTCATCGGCATATCCAGTTGACGAGCCGCTTGGCGAAGTGATTTACGGGGATTACCATCGAACGCCTCCCTGAAGGAGGTCGCTGAAGGTCTACCAGCACTCTTTTTGTGTAACAGACTGCCTGTGTTTAACTGCCTGTGTTTAAAAATTTTTCATTCCATAGCTTAATTGACTTATGATTTGGAGGATCTTTTTTAAACTTTGTTTTGAACATTCTTTGAACTGTAATCATTGACTTAAATTACTCAAGCCATAACACGCTTTGGGCTTTTTCTTGAACACTCGCCATTGTTTACTGTGTTTCGCGAAAAATGGTACCACGCGCCAACAATGGTACACGCGCCAACCGCGGTTTCATTATCAACTCATGCGAGGCTAAGAAATTTTTTGAGTTTTTCTTATTGAATAAAAATAATCGCGTTAAAATCTGTAATAGTTTTTGAGTAATAAACATGTAGAATACGGGAGATAATTTAGAAACACCCTGTATATTAAAGGTAGATTCCGAATCCTATCGTTAACATCGCCACCAAAGTGAAGCCATTGTATTTTTATCCCCTGGTCTGTGCCAACACCACCTAGATAGAAGGCATGCGCACAGAAACATCATACATATATGGAAGAAGCGTTTTTAGTCCCCTCTATTGCATGAATTTGGCTTCATCTCAAATCATCATATATAAAATCAGCGATGGACTATGTCACAACAAAGAAAAGTATGGAGAGAGATGTGTGTCAAAAATCTAACAATGACGATTATACAGTCGGGTGGGTTATTTCTAGTTTAACAATATAATTTAACGATTGTACAACAGATACGTAACATCAGCTGACAGTTTTGTTACGTTGTACGATCATTGAATTAAATTGTTAAGTTTGAGATATAGCCAAATACATGCAATAGAGGGAACTAAAAACGCTTCTTCCATAAATACAGCAATCCAACTTTTGACTACAACAACGGAATTTGCGCGTGTGCACAGACCAGGGGATTAAAGACCGTGAGTGAAGCCAATTGAAGCCATGGCAGTTCTGGGCAGTAGTGAGCTTTCTGGCTTCTTTGTTTTTGACGATTTTGTGCCCGAGGAATAATTCATTGAAAACCATTCCTCGAAGTTGTTCCGCGTACAACCGTACAAATAGACACGAAAAGAATCAGGATTCACTTTACGTATAAATCGAAAATACGTAACCGAAAGATGATCGCAACGAAATTGAAATTGAAACCAAGATGAAAAATTGTTTATAAAATATTATAAAATGTTTAAAATACAAAGTTAACGAAAAGATAAATTTATCAATCCGTGATCGGAGTGTAAAAGAATTATTAATCAGGTACCCTCTAGTTCATTTTAGTCATGTGTTTTGCTCACTTTCGGCCATGACGGCTGTGGAAGGCGGACCTTCCAATTGGCTGCAAGTATGGTGGCAGGTTTCGGGGTCTCAATTGGTTTGTTCGATGAAATTTTGCATTATAGATGCTAAAATTTAAGCTATGGTCTCTTAAATCATTATATAGTAATTTTACTTCTATAAACAAGTAAGTTTCATAAAATAATATGTCAAATTAAAGCTACATTAGTATTTAACTAAATTAAAGTTCGCCGTCCTGGCATCGCCTTCTACTGACACACTTTAAAAACAAAAGTGTCTATTCAACTTTACGAAAAATAAGGATAACTTATAAATTTGATATAAACACTTATAAAAAGTACCCTACGTAGAGCACACTGACACTAACTACGTACATGGAAAATTTCGTTGAGATTCGTTGAGTATTTTCTGAGTTATTAAAAGACAAACTTTCCAATGGACTCTGATTTATAATATATACAGGGTGAAAATTAATTCCACTGCCAAACTTGGAGAGGTAGTAGGAATAGTCGGAACAAACAACTTTTCTTTATACCAGTTTTGCGAAAAAATTTTATTTACTAACGCAGAACAGATACAGCAGTTGTAACGAATAAATTACGTACTTATTCCAAAAACACGGGCGAACACATTCTGATGAAGGGATCAAGCAGTGTCACGGACGTGACTTTACACAACATTCCATACAGCCGTAGCATTACTGTCTGCGTAAGTCATGGCTGAATACTCTGCTGAAGAGATAGCGGATATGCATCTTATCTACGGTGAGGCTCGCCGTAATGCAAGAGAGGATGAACGACTTTACCAAGAGCGATTCCCAGGTAGACGACACCCTTGTCGTTCCACATTTGTCTCCATTGACCAGCGCTTGAGAGAAACTGGGAAGTTGCTTCCCCGCAGACATGATGCTGGTGTTCCAAGACATGTGAGAACAGGACGTGTGGAAAAGGAGATACGGCAACGGTTTGCAGAGGATCCCTCGACAAGCATCCGTGTGGTCGCACATGCTGTGAGGACCAGTCTGGAACATCATGGGCAACATCCATACCACGAACAGACGGTGCAGGCTTTGCGACCCAACGACTACCAACTATGTGTGGACTTTTCCGACTGGTATCTTCGGAATGTTGCCGTCAATCCCGCGTTTGGTGAACTTGGTTTGTTTTCTGAGGAAGCACCGTTCAACAAGGATGGTCTCTTCAATTGCCACAACCGCCATGTGTGGAACGACAGTAACTGCTCTAACTGTTCTGTGTTGGTAAATAAATTTTTCTCGCAAAACTGGTATAAAAGAAAAGTTGTTTGTTCCGACTATCCCTACTACCTCTCCAAGTTTGGCAGTGGAATTAATTTTCACCCTGTATATGGATACGTCATACACTTTCTGTAAACATGTCAAAATATTAAACTTCTTGAAACGGTAGAAATCCTGAAGAATTCGCCCGAAGTTTTGATGAATAATGACAGAGCTCCTATAGACTTATCAGAATGGAAAAGTCTCCTAAAATTCTTAAAATAATTTAAGCCGCTCTTTCTCTTCTCTATAGCCAATCATGTCCCATTCTCCGTAACCAATTACGTGAAGGTAGATGCTGCCTCTTGAGTGGATCATAATTTGTTTAAATAGCAGGTATAACTTCATTCTTTGTCTCATACCGAACGATGATTGCATACAATCGAAATGTAAACTATGGATCAATAAACTAATTTGTGGAAAAGTGGATCGATCGCTATCTCTTCTAAAGTTTACTTATGTCCTTATATTGTATGTCAATCAATTTAATTGCTCGAGGAGTACAAATCTGATCTAGTGTAGAAGGGGCTGTAAATATCTTTATTATTTGATTAACTATGGGCCAGTTCATTATCTACTTTCTCAAGTGAGTATTCTCAACTGAGTCTTCAGCAACAATAGATTTGTATTGTTGAGATGAGGAACACTCGTTACAACAATGCATTGTTGCTGAATACTCAGTTGAGAAGTCTCACATAGGGACATTACGACCTCGGAATTTTAGTTTAATACGAGACTTCGTATAGTTGTAGTGTACCTTTAGAATGTTAATATACACTGATCAGCCAATTTTGAAAAAAAGCCGGTTTAAAGTTTCGAGCAGCTTTTTATTTGATTTTATAGTCTTATTTTGATTTTACTTATTTTTATTATTATTTTGTTATTTGTTAATTATTATTTTATTTTTCATTTTTATTTATTAACTATTATCTACTGTATTCCAGGGTTTTTGTGTCTCGTCCTTTCTTCTTATAAATATCCGTTTATTTTTAGTGTACGGAGTAATAAAGTATTTTCTGCAAAATATTTTGTATAGAATCAACATTTTAAAAGCAATAACTATTTTATTTTTTTTTTTATCTTATAAAAAAAAAATTATTTCGAGGCTACCTGACATATTTATCATATAGTGCACAAGGTAGGCAGAGCGCAGAGAGGCACGTGAGAAGAGGTTTGGAATGTTCTACATCTTTCTCGCGCCACTGGCTCTCGTCAAGTATGAGCGGAGGTTTGCCAAGCCGTTACAAAAAAAGCCGTTTTTAATTGTGAAACAATAATGGTTTTTTAATCATAAAACAGTTAATAAAAACGTTTTTCTGTGAAAATGGAGAGCGGAGAATTTGCTGGCTCTTCGGGGATTGAAGAGAAAATTGACGAATATATGAACAGCGAAGTTTCGAAATTGCGATTGAAGGATGCAGTAATATATTTTGAAATATTGCTCCATGAAAATAATATGTTTGCATCAGAAACGTCAACTATAATTTCTCACGAAGCTATGATGATGGGACAGCAACTCTATGAACTTACATTAGAAATGCTTGATGAAAAAATATTCGTAAATGAAGAGGCATTGATTCATGTGAATGAAGATTGTGAACCAGTATCTTGTCAAGAAATTGAAGATCTTTCATCGGACGATTATGAACCAGAAGAGAAAAAGAGCAGAGAAATAGAGTACGTTCCTTTGAACTATAAAATAAAAGATATTAATATTGCCAAAGCACATTCCTACGTGGACCTTGCAAACTTTGAAAAAGATGGAATATTTATCCCAGTGGGAAAAAGAAGCAAAAAAAGGCGGAAATACGTTTGATAAATATTCAATTATTGATTCCAGGACTTATGACCGCTTTGTTGAAGCTAGGAAAAAAGTTGGTTGTCACAAATAAATTTGTAAATATAATATATTGAATAATTATTTGGGTAAAGAAAATAAAATTGTTACAACTGGGATTCGAACCCGCCACCTCACACTAATAATTTGATTTGGGAGTAGCAACCACGCTGCCGTCTGAGCTATCGGATCACTTACAATCAAAGAGGAAAACTTTCCCTTCTATATGGTGCTCGAAACTTTAAACCGTCTCTTTTTCAAAATTGGCTGATCAGTGCGCCTTAATATTTAAGTATATTAACATTCTAAAGGTACACTACAACTATACGAAGTCTCGTATTAAACTAAAATTCCGAGGTCGTAATGTCCCCTTGTCAGCTTAGAAAGTAGATAATGAACTGGCCCAAATATCTATTCGACTCTTTAAATCAACAAGTACACTGTATTGCTCTTTAATAATCGTTCGAAGGATACATGTTAATTCATATCTATCGAAATGCTACCGAAGAAAAGAACGAGCATTCGTCAGAGAAGACAAAAAATTAACCAGGCGTCGGAAACATCTGCACAACGGGAGCTTCGTCTACAGCAGGAGATTGTAGAATAGGTTGATTTAAATGCCAAATCTATCCGCCAGATGGCATCCCCTACGGTTTATGAATTTTGTTCTAGTTTATTTACAAAAGTTTAGTAAAGTTGAAAGTTAAAGACTTGAAAGAAAAGCTTCAGTTAACAGGAGCGAAAACTGACGGAAAGAAACAAGTATTGACTAACAGTGAGCAAATTTTATAATGAATTACGATTTACGAAAGTGACTATGCTAAATATTGGGCTAGGCTACGACATCTCATTTAACCTCACAGAATTTTTCGATCTGTAGGAAATCCATGGAACTTGAGATTTTTGTTTTTAACATTGTTGTTCGAACATTGTGGAACTGAACAATTTACATGCATGTTCTTATACAGTATTCTTAACATTGCCGAGATTTTCTCCTCATTTCGACCATATCGTCATAACCTCAGATTCATAAAGCGTAGGCGCTGCCATCTATACTTAAATCAACCTATTATCGAAAACTATTTTGAGTTATTATTTAACTTCTTGAGTTATTATGTACCAACAACTGTAATTATTCCGGGCAACGCCGGGTGCCTCTGCTAGTAAATAAATAAATAAACAATAATGAAATTTTAAACAGCGTCATCTATAAAATTCAGCATTATTTCCAAAAAATCATCAAAAATGCAAGCCCTAGTTCAGTAAATTAAAAAGCTTAAAAAAATCATTAACAGTTCATACAATCACTGATAAAATACTCAGTCCTGGAATAGAGGTAGATATATTTATACAAGCAGGAAACTGTTCATGCACAAGCAGGGCGACAATGCCGGCTAGGTAAATCTATCCATTCTAAAAGTACTAACATCTGGAAGGGTTATATCCTACACGCCAATAGCTGTAAGTAACCACTATAAGAAATCGCTATTAAATCAGGGTTCATTGCAAAATTAAAAGCTTCAAGGAAATCGTATTAATTAACCATGGAACGAGAATATCAGTATACAAACATGCATTTAAGATTAGATAGGCCTCTCTTTATCCTGATTACACTCTGGATTAGGAGGAATCGTTTCACTATGATCACAACACAGAGGTTCTACCACGTAAAATAGTAAAAAGATATCGATATTTAATTAAATATTAAAATGATCATAATGCAAAATCTAACTATATCAAAATAAAATATTGGAGCTCTAAGGCAAAAATTTAATGCACAAGCATAACTAATAGAATTAATAATTGTGATTACTTGCGTAGTTTTCGGGCGCAACCGCAAGATGTCAGTGCGTGCGTTTTCGGGCAGCGAGTCGCAGGTTTTTAGCACTCGCTTAAAAGGCAAAAGATGAAACGTTAACAGTAGTTTTAAAAATTAATTTTCAAACACGATTTCTTTTTAATTCTTAATGTTTATTTACTGTTTCTTAAAGGTAACTCTACCGAAAAATTCGACTTCATTTTTTTTTTTTTTTGGCATGCAGGATAATAAAAAATATATCATTCAAAATTTTTCGCTTCGGAAGATTGGAAATTGGCCCTCTCATCCTCTCAGGAGAATCAGCGGAACAAGAAGTCATTTCCTGAAACACTTTCTATTCTAGCCTAGTTTCGATTCTACACAGCACAAGAGTTTGCTTGTCTTTTTTCTATCAGAATGCCTTCAGAATCGATGAAGAAGTAGTGGATTACTTTTGCCAAGGAAGAACTGGTATCCATATACGAAAAGCAGTGCTCAGTTCATTTTGAAGCGTCGTGCTTTTTCTACGATCCAGCTGTTTTAAATTCATTGTCAATTAAAACTAAATTCACTGAAATTATATTCTGTTCCAACTCTAAACGGGCCTAATTGGTAAGAACAGCGACCGCGACAGTCAGACAATTGCTAACCGCCGGAAAAATGAAGTAGGTTTCTATGTTGTCAGAATGTACGTGCACGATTAAATACAACGAGTAAATTTAACGAGTAAAAATACTGTTTTGAACTTGAAAAACAATAAACAAATTACACTAATAACACATAATAACACGCTCATCATTTATAAATAGTGAAACAGTAAAAGATACAGCAAAAACTTAACTCGAAACGTGAAATTGTCATTTGCAGAAAGCAGGATTCGCTACTAAGTTGGCCGATAGCGACAGAAGCGCTGTTATTTCACATATCCGCCTCCTCCCTTGACTTTAGCATTGATAACTACGAGAGAAATCATGTTTATTAATTCTATTCGTTATGATATAAGATATGAAATACCTTGCAGTACCTTTTTTATTATCTTTGAAAATTTCCACCAACCGGTTTCACCATTTTCCCCTGGCTTTGTCAAGGAATTGGAAGGATTAGCTGCAGGTTATATTTAACCAGTTGAGAATGAGCAAGGTTTCATTACCAAAAACGAAATTAAAAAGTTTATGCGTAATGTAAATGTGAAACGGTATGAATGGGTAAACTTATTCGATAGAATGAGTCGGTGAATGATATTGTATTATTCAAGAACATGTGTATAATTAAGGAAATGCTTTTGAATACTGTATGAGAATGCTGAGGATAGGGGTGAAGAGGATAATGGCAATCACCTAAGAACAAATCTCAATATAATCAACAGTACATGCCCTAAGTACACAATTTTTTTTATACATAGTGTGAGCATAAATTATTGATATTATAAAAAAGGTTTATAACATTATAACAACTAAAAATGCTATGTCAACCCGATTGCCATCAATGAAAAGAGAAACTCTCAAAGTTTTTTAGCTGCTTTCATCACGTGACTGATCCCAGCTTGCAATGCGGCATTGCATTATAATCAAAATGGCGCTCCCGTACGAAAAGCATTAAAATCTCCGACTAAAATTCAACTACGTTATCGTCAAGACCCGCCTGATAAGAGATAGTTAAAACAAGTTCAAGCAAGAGGAAGTCAATTGCATCAGAAGGGCGCGAATAGCCCGTCAATGTCGAATGAAAGTGATGCAAAAATTACAGAAGCGTTCACCCGCAGCCCATAGAAATCAATGCGTCGTTTGTTTGCTTGCTCCGATAGGTTTTATGGGGGCGTCGACAGCTAGGTTTATTTTTGTACACAATTCGAGAATTTAACATGATTATTTTCTTTTACGCTTTCCGGTAACAACGCAAACATCCATGCCCATGGCGGGATTCGAACTCACGATCCGACGAACGCGATAACTGGAAAGCCTATGTCCCAGTTCTCTCGGCAACCAGGCCGGCCAGTGCGTTGAGCAGGTTTGGAACTGAACATTTCAAGGAACACTACCCGTAAGGCTTTTTATGAAGAAACTGCAATTTCATTGTTTGGTCCTATGAAGAGGTTCAAGTCCAGGCTAGGGTTTGATTCTGACAAGGAGAAGAAATCGACCTACTGCATTTAGTTTTACATCATAAAACGGACTTTTACGTAGATAGTTAATGAAATGCCTATTTATCTGAAGCTTTATCCTTATAAAATTCATATTTTGCTTGAACTGAATGAGGATGACAAGCCTTGAGGTAGCAATGCTTGACAGAATCCACAATGACAATGCTTTCCTTTCTGCATGTCTGGAAAATTTAATATACACAATTGCAGGATATGGGGATCGGAAAATCCACGTGTTACACGAACATAAGCGGGACATATGAACGTTTTTTAGGTTACCATTATTTTATGCCCACTCTATACCGGGCTTTGCAAAAGTACTGTTGCACTCTTTACATCCCCCAAAAAATGGACAGCTCATGATTTGGATAATTCCATTTCCACAAAAGGATCAAATAATATATTGGAAATTACGTGTTAACCTCTGAGTGATCCTAATGTCCACGACAAAAGCGATGGAAACGAAACGAGTAGAGATCGCTGCTCTCCGGCGCGCGGGCCATACGAAGTCCGAGATAGCCAAGCTCCTCAAAGTCAGTCGGATGATCATCCACAGAGTTGCGGACAGGCTCAAGAATGGGAGAGACCTTAAAGATCAACCTCGTTCAGGTAGACCTCAAGTCGTCAACAGTTTTGGCTGTGAGAAAAGCCTTCGAACAAGACCCGACGCTCAAAATGACTGCGCTCGCAAAGAAAAAGAAAATTTCGGTGTCCACATTGTCCAGAGCGGTCAAAGAAGAAGGTGGAAAGAGCGTGAGGCCTCTGCTGACGGATCGGATACGGGAACAACGTCGGGAGCGCTGTCGCCGTCTTCTCAACGACTTGAAGAGTCATGGCGAGCGAATTATCATTTTCTCTGACGAAAAGACCTTCACGGTCGATCCTGTCGTCAACAAGCAAAACGACTGCGTGGTAAGCTTCGGCCAGGACATCTCCAAGCTCCGCTACGTGTCTACAACCAAGCACCCGGCCTCTGTGATGATGCTCGGAATCGTGGCGTCGAATGGCGAGAAAATGCCACCCGTGTGGTTCCCAAGTGGATACCGGCTAACGGCGGCTGATTACAAGGACATCCTGACCAAAAAAGTCCTTCCCTGGGTGAAGAAATGCGGATTACATCTTTCAACAGGACGGTGCCCCTGCCCACACGGCCAACACTGTGCAAAACTGGTTGGGGTCCAACATGACCTTCTGGTCGAAGGGCTTTTGGCCTCCGCAGTCGCCAGACCTCAATCCACTTGACTACAGCGTGTGGGCGCATGTCGAGGGGAAGGCCTGCAAGGTCCGTCACAGCAACGTCGACGAGCTGAAAACATCTGTCAACCGTGTGTGGACCAGAATGAGGAAGGACTACATTCGCAAAGTTTGCAAGGCTTTTCGGCCTCGTCTGGAGCGGGTTCTTGGTGCAGATGGTGGCTACATTGATTAAATGACTAATTACAATGTTATTCTACATGATGGCACAATAAAAACATGTCTAACTGCATCGTGAACATCGTCGTGTCCATTTCTTTGAGGGTCGTCACGAGTGTAACAGAACTTTTGCAAAGCCCGGTATAACAGCATGGGTGTGTGCTTCGACAGAATTAAGGGAAATGTTTCTACTTATTATGGTTTTGTTGTAAAAGTAGAAAATGTGTACATGGTACATTGACCGTTATTCCCCCATATGATGGGTATCAGAGTTTGGTTGCTTGAAACACATTGAAAATTCATTGTTTTCATAAAGCATGTAAACTTAATGCTCAAATAAACACATTTCATATGCAAGTGAATTCGTAAACTTACTGTTGTTTAATGGGGGTTAATTTTAATAATGGTAAATACAAAGATTAATTAATAAATACAATTTAGGAAATTTTGATATATAATGTATATAGAAATTTTGGAAACAAAGCTTATGAAATATATTAAAGTGTATTTAATATTAGTATCACCAAAGTCCGTCTTAATATTCAAATTTATATCAGCCTTATCTTAAATGCTTCTGCTCTCTGTTTTATATTCACTATTTTACCGAATAGCTTGTCTTTGAAGTTTCCATATTGTAGAAATTTTAGCAGTTTTATCACACGCCATTAGAAATCCTCACTTTCAAAAGTGAAAAGGAGACTGATTCGATCGAGTAGCACCTCTAGAATTGAAATTGAAGTAAAGGAAAAAATGTTCAATTTTTATCGTCTTGTTGTAGAAATCAGAGTGAATGGATGAGAGATATTTCCTACTGGATCGATTGGGACAGATCGAAAAATCACAACGTGGGAATTGGTTGTGAGCACAAAGATTGCATTTGGAATCCACCAAATTTCATTCAAGAATTCTCAAGAGGATGAACAATGCTTTGCTTTCAAAAGAACATAATATTTCTAAGAAATGTGTGATATTCTAATTTCAAAATATCGCGTATTCTTTTCAAAGAGAAAATCACTCACATTACAAAATCATTCAATAGAAAATGTAAAATGAATGCGATTCAATTCCTAAATTGCTCTTCAACAGACAAAAGCCAAAGGCATAAATAAAACAAAAAGGGCAGAGGAAAATTAAAAGGTCAAACGACAGCATCTAAGAAAAATGTGTCGAGATGGAATCTTATTTTTGATAAGAAATAGAGGTGTCAGGTGATGGGATCTTATTTTTGATAGGTTATTGCTATGAAATGATGCAGGTCCAGGTAAGGACGAGAGGTTCAACGAAGATAATGAATTTTTGTTGCTGGAGGATATGTCAAAAACCAACCGCTGACATAAGATAATCGAAATTACTTTTCGTCTTACATAATTTTTATCAATGTTTCCTTGAAGGCGTTGTCACTGAACGGAAATTAGTAGTTCAGGAGAAAGAGGGTAATCGAATACCTAAATTTATCAGAAATATTTCTAAAAAAAGACATCAAATGAATATTACGGTAGGAAGTAAAATATTTAGCGCACGTTTACTTTTGCTGGAAGGAATTGCTTCTATCGATACTTAAAAAGTATATGGAAGCAAAATGACCTGAATCCAATTTGGAGTTTTATAATCTACTTCAAAATATAGTGCAAACCCTCTTCATTTCAGAATAAATTCACTTTCAAATTCAACATTAGGATCAAATCTACAGTCCTATAACTGGGACATGCAAAAAAAGGCCTCGTTCCATTTCGACCAATCACAAGTCTGTATTTTGAAAATTTCATTTGACCGATGTGTTGATCTGTAAGACGTAAGTGTGCATTTATGTGAGTTATTTTAGCTGTTTTTAATTAAGCTTCAATAACACAGGGTAGAAAATATATATCCCACGGATACCCGATACCAGTTTAACGGTTTTCTTACCGATAATTTATAGTTTCGTTATAAAGTTTTCTTTAAATAAAACATTACTTTGAGAGTACATGTAATTTGTGAATGTTCATTTAATCAGGCGTGAACAAACTGTTTTTGATTTACCTACTATTAGTTTTTACCACTCTTATATTAACTCGCTTTTGGACCATGTACAGGGTGTTGCAGATAACTGCAGGGCTGTATAATGGGAAGCCTACCCGCTCGATTGCAGGGGCCGGCTCGGTCGATTGGCAGAATGGAGGGAGATGAAGGTGGCTTGCAGCAGCCAGCAGTTTCCACAGTCGGGGAGGGGGATGAATGTCAAAACTGTCAGGTTTTTGATAAAATTATCCAATTATCATTTGAAGTCGAGCCGGCCCCTGCAATCGAGCGAGTAGGCTTCCCGTTATACTGCCCTGTACTTATCTGCAACAACCCTGTATGTGAGATTCATGGTACGAAACCTTTCAATCGAATTTTGAAGCACTTCCGCTTCTCCATTCGCTCTGAAATTTTGTATGCAGATTTCCTCCTGATGACAACACATTTTAGCAACTTTTTCAAGCCGGTAAGGTGCGTTAATTAACAAATTTCTCAAGATATTCAAAAATGCCCCTTGAACTTATGCAACCACGTTTGCATGCATATTTTCTTAGTGAAAGAATTATCCATATTTGTGATATTGTCGTTTCAATTGATTACATTGACCGAAAATATTTTTTCTACGGCTGAGGCAAAAATTTCAATTTTCATTTAACCGTTGCATTCAGTGTTTATGTCTGATGATTCATGATACTTGTAAGCTATTAATAAACAAGAAATTAAGCCTCCCGAGGAAGGTATAGGAAAGTAGCGGAAGACCTGAGTTCATTTATTTTTTTTTTATTCCTTCATCTACACTTTTTAAGCCCCCATTTTTTAAAATCAAAAATTGATTTTCTCGAACCTTGTATTTAGAAAATATAAAAGAACCCTATCTTCTTTCCTTTTTCATCATTTTCGATCGAATGATATATCATACACAATATGTTGCCATAAACTTCTTAAGACCAAGTAATTGCCCCCACCCCCCCACAACTCCGACATATTGGGAGAATTTTGCCCAAACTTTACAGTAATGTTGATCTTGCTTAGAGGAATCTGCATACCGAATTTCACTCATTTATATGCATAAATACGCGTACACCTTTTGGTCTCCTCTAACTTCCGCCCCCAAAACTCTGACCCCAGTGGGCCAATCAAAACCAAATTAAATAGTAAAGATGCACATGCCCGTAGTAAGCTGCATTCCGAGTTTCAACCTTCTACCTCAAAAAATGCAGAAATTATGAAGGGGACGGACAGACGGACATTGTGAAAACAATAAGTAGCTCCATTCTTCCACTACTTAATAAAAAAATTATGAAGACTAAAAAGTAGAAAATAAAATATATGTAAAAGGTCACTCTTAAATAAACGCACATAAAGGTAAAAAATAATTTTAAGACGTTATCTCAGAATGGATTTGACAACATGCTTTGATGGTGATATGTAAAATTGTGTAAAAGTCATAACTTCAAATATTTTTGTACTTTGACATGACCTCCCCACTCTTTAGGCCATTCATCACGCATATGAAAAAATTGGCAGAAACATGAAATTTTGGGAACGCCTTAATTACATCAATATCTTAATTCTCATCGAATCGGGGAACAAAATTCTGATCATTTCCCTTTTTGATTGCCATGGGATCTGTAACAAGATGAAGTTCTACATGACTTGACTCTTTGTGATTTCCTTTTGTTTCTCAAGCTGAAATCAACACGTAAGAGGTCAAAAGTTATCAGACTCTCCGACCGTCATTAAAAAAGCGGGAAGAATACTCAAGAAGGAAACAAAGAATGGTTTACACCTCGTGTTTACGGAGTGACAGAAATCTCTAGACAAGTGGATTCAAGCGGGCGAGGACTATTTCGAAAAGGAACCATATATCCGTTAATCCGGAATAAAAAGTTTACTATTCAAAAAAAGCTCAATCTCGGTCTTTTTAGAACAGCCTGTAGATATTCGTAATTAGAACAATGAAGAAATGCTAATTTTTAATTTAAATTTCACCCATTTAGCTTTGAGCCAATCATTCCATAGATTGGCATTAGCCTTAGGACATAATTATGCGACATATTCGCATTTCTATCTTAGGCAAAACCATCGATCGAATCAAGATTTTTAAAATGCACTTAAAATACAGCACACGATGTTCGTCATTAATGAAATCTTTCTTATTACCCTTATTAGAATTGAATCATCGATGAATATAATTAGAAAATAATATTGTTTATAGTAAGACGATAAGGGATAGAATACGTGATCAACGTGTTATTTTATCAGTCATAATTGAAAGTGGCATTTTTCTTGAGGCAGTGCGTTCGTGACATATGCTATGGTTTATGGTTTCTGGATCCCACATCAATGAATATGGAGCGTCGTAACGACTTCCATTTGAGGGAAAACAGAAGATTAGGGGAATAACGAGCGAGAAATAACAATGAAGCAGGAAACATAAGCTAATTGGACGAAAGAAAACCCGAAAGGATCACGAAGCCCCATGACGAGGTTGAAAAGACGGGCGCCTCTCGCAAATCCCCTGAGTTTAACGAAGACGTTGTGCGCATGAACAAGCACACACAAACATACACACGCGCATATGCACGCACGTACACCCATACTCAGTCTCTCGCTCAAGAAAGGCAGTGCAATAACAACAACAAAGAAGTATTACCCCTACCGTTGGCGAAGGGATATTACTTAATTTCTCTCACAGGTCTCGTGAGGGCTTACCGCCTGCTAACCCTTTGCGTCTTTTAGTGTTCCAAGCCGTCTCTTTTCTCGCTTTCATTATTCAAAATATTCAATTCTTCGTCATTGAGAATACGGAAAATCCCACTCTATATTGGAACCACTATTTGATAATTACTTTTTGTAACGTTTTTCTCCGGCAACTGCTCAGCTGTTCAATTTTCCCAAGGCTAGGTGTCTGCGGCTTAGGGGTTACAGTTATAAATTATTCCATTCACGAGTTCCATCCCCAGGTTTTTTGAGATCAATTTTCTTTCGCATGAGATGTAGTTTGAAATCGATAAATAAAATCCTTAAATAAACTCTAAAATTTGAAAAGATTTCGAAGCACTTATTTTCATATAAAAGTTATTTCCGATGCACTGATTGCGCGTCATCTGTTCATATTTACTACAGTAGCTGCTATGAGTGTATTAAAATCCGTGAATGTCTTTTATAGACTGTATGACGTGTACGGAGGATCCTGTGCGCTTTTGGAGTGGTGATGAATGAACAGATTGCGTACGTTGTATGTCACCCACACAATGCTATTGTGGAATTTCATTAAAATCGACCCACCCATTCACTGTGTTGCGTTTCACATTTCAATTTCCATAAATATCTATCAAAAATAAAACCGTAATAGATGATAGAATTTCTGAAATGGATTTATTGGAATTGATGGCACACGGAAAAGAAAACCGGTCTATGTTTGAAATAGTGTATATTGTTTCACATAATTCTTCTTACTATAATAGTTTTGATAAATTTTTAACGTTTATTTGGATTCTCTAAAAGGTAATTTTAGACTCTATTTACAAGTCTAAAACCTTTAACATATATTGTGTGTAGATATGGCATAATGCTTGAATTGCGATGGAAGGATTATATGATAGTTGCGAGTTTTGAATAATAAACTGTTAAAAAAA
>JAHWFO010098252.1:51904-68703 GCA_023313115.1 Rhysida immarginata | reverse complement strand
AAATTTCATCAAATAGTTTTTCTATCCGCCGATTTTTTATTATATCGAGAAGAAAAATATGAAATAATGATTGCAGAAAGAATTTTGAACTTTCTTATATAGAAAATTATTCGAACTATTTTTTCATGCGTACGAGCTATTTCTTCATGCGTAACCGCTTCACTCGTGACGTCACTCTTAGCTAAAGCTGAGACAGGGTATAGAGAGAAGACCTGCGGACAAAATGTGTATACAATGTTAAATCATCATCAAACGGCTATAATTAATCGTATTTCTACCAATAATAAGCGCTAAATTTGGCCGATTGATGATGATATAACAATGTATACACTTTTTGTCCGTAGGCCTTCACTCTAGAAGGTATTGCTTAATCCCGGGAATACGCGACGGAATCCGCGACGGCATTACTTCGACGGCAAGAAATGACGTCACGGGAGCGCGGAAATCGGGCAGTAAACACGATAGAAACGAGCTCTACTTTTGCCGGCAAGCAACAGCGGCAGCCAATTACGGTGAACTTAGCATTACGTCATCGTTACGTCATGTCCAACACCGAAAGTTTCTTTCGCTTTTTTAATGGCGGCTCTTGGGTCGATGAACTGAGCGGCGTTATGCCCCAAAAAATGTTGCTTCAGATTTAAAATGCATATGTAAGCAAAATACAACCTCTGACAATTAAGTTCGGTGAATGACGTCACACCCTAATCTGTGCAAGCTTTACGCGAGTAACAATGCATGTGAATACAAGCCCAGTCATTGTTTAAGCAAGTTCAGACAGGTCACGTTTGTGCGTGCAATGGTTTAGCAGATGCTCGTTTCTTCAGTTGAAGGTGTAGCGTGCGCACGTAACTGTGGATAATGGATCAAAGAGGAACACTGCCGTAATCGTGCAACAGTTTCTGGCCAACAAAGGGGTCGTATCCATAGCTCATCCACCTTATTCACCAGACATGGCACCGGCAGACTTTTTCTTGTTCCCACGCCTGAAACGGGCCTTAAAGGGACACAGATTTGCGGACATTCCAGGCATTCAAGCAAATGTGACACGTGAACTTAAAGCCATCCCTAAGGAGCTTCCAGGACTTATACACCCGATCCCAAAAGTGTATTGCCTTCCAGGGTGATTATTTCGAAGGACAATAAAGTAAATGTGGCTTTATCTGTTTTGCATTTTGTTGTGTGAACTCATTCACGGAACTTAATTGTCAGAGGTTGTAGATTACGACCGTGTAATTTAGGACAAATCGGATGAAAGAATTTAAGTCCGATTTTGATCTTCGCCAAACGAAACGAGCAAAAGCATTCATTTTGCAACGTCGTTTTCCACGATTGTGGGATTGAACGACGTTTTCGCGACGGAAAGTTTGCTTGCCTTCGACGCCGCCGTCGCGGAGTCCACCGTAGTGTGAATCCGGCTTTATTCGTCCAGTGCGGGATTGCGGGCATATCAACGCCTGCATGGAATGTGAGATGATAGGGACTTATAACGCGTACAGCAGTGACAATAACGATACGACGATTTGAACCCACGGGTTCTTTGGCTCCACGTCCAAGAAGTGGCCAGCCTCTCCCATCCATTGCTCTCGCCCAGATAGTCGAACAGACAGTATAAGCACTGTCGGAGATTTCTGCATATGGGGAATGCAGTGCGCGAGAAGCATCCCGACGAATTGGCATTTCGTACAGCAGGGATGGGAAAAGGAATGTTCGGCCGACAACAAAGAATAGGTAAGGACTAAGCAAAACTGGGGGTAATGTTAGTATTTTTAGAGATGCAAGCTTTCGCTGACTTCTGTAGCAAATCCGCATCCATCGATTTTGGAATCTTCTCGGTTCAACACCTGATCCGAACTCTGGTCCTTCGAACGTACGTTCCAACTCAGCACCGTTCGCTTTCCACATCGCATCGGTTTATCTTCGTGCTGAGGCTCCTTTACAGCATTCATCGATCCACACGAGGTAAGTAAACAAATGAAAGTACTGTTAAACAGTATATTAAATAATGGAGCATTCCAATGAGTCAGTGACTAGCTGAGGATTTCTGTATTACCCAAAACGAATCCTGCAGAAGAGATAGAGCTGCGTTTGGGCGAAATACAGACAAGGACCTGAATCCACGCCGACACCACTACCTGGGAGAACCCTGAAGTAGAGACGTTCCTCAATGGAAGTTTATTAAATTATATCTCAGCTGAAAGATCCAAATCAACGAACCAAACCAATCCCGATAAACGGAAAGAGGTTGAAAAAGTCTACGTTGGCATGATAAAGAGAATGATTGTTTGAAAAATGCCAAGTGGGTCAAAATTTCGGTTTGGGAAAGATATCAGACGGTATATTTCGGATTTGGAAGAGCAGCTGCGTACGAAAGAAATACAAAACAAGAATGATTTTACCGCCAAAGCGGATAAAGGGAGCACATTTTCTATTTATAGCATCGCACATGGATATATAGAATTAACCAACATTTTAAAACACTTGAGAGTAAATAAATAAATATGAAAACTAAATTGTAAATTACTATTTAAATAGGCTAACGTATAGAGAGAATTTAAAAGAATAAACTTGAAGAATGAAAGGTAAATGGAGAGTGAAGTTATTCCTCATACACTTAAAAAAATAAAAGTTCTTTAATTTGTAAGAATTCTCACATAATGTTAAACGAAGTGAGCCTCAATTGCTGAAGCGTTATGTGTAAGCATCTATTAGATTTTCATATTAAATTACTAAAGTCTTATTGAAGCAAGCGATTAACTACTAATAAATTAATTAGTAATGAGTTTTAAATACCATTAAGCCTAAGAGTACTATACTCTTGATTCAAATAAGCTATGGATAACAAAAGATCTAATAACGCGTAAGGAGTTGGTTGATATATTACACGCCATATCTTAGCATTAAAAGTTCTATAAATTCTGTATTGTACCATTAGGGCACGTGCTACAAAACCAATTGCCACTATCATTATTTACTCTTGATAGTCACTCATGGCACGTTGTTACGAGTCGTTTGATATATTACATGCCATATCTTAGCATTGAAAGTTCCAAGGTTACCATATGGTACCGTAGGGCACCATTAGGGCACGTGCTACTAAACCAATAACTATTATCGTTATTTACACGTGATATTCACTCATGGCACGTTATTACGAATCGTTTGATCTATTACATGCCATATCTTAGCATTGAAATTACCAATTGTACCATATGGTTCCATAGGGCACCATTAGGGCACGTGCTAGTAAACCTATAACCATTATCATTATTTTCTCGTGATATTCACTCATTACATGTTGTTACGAGTCGTTTGATATATTACATGCCATATCTTAGCATTGAAAGTTCCAATGGTTCCATAGGGCACCATTAGGGCACGTGCTAGTAAACCAATAACCATTATTATTTTCTCGTGATATTCACTCATTACATGTTGTTACGAGTCGTTTGATATATTACATGCCATGTGTTAGAATTGAAACTTCCAATGGTACCTTATCATGCCATAGGGCACCATTAGGGCATGTGCTACTAAACAAATAACCATTATCATTATTTTCTCGTAATATTCATTCATGGCACCTTGTTATGAGTCGTTTGATATATTACATGTCATATCTTAGCATTGAAAGTTCCAATGGTACCATATGGTTTCATAGGGCACCATTAGGGCACTATCTACTAAACCAAAAACAATTATCATTATTTTCTCATGATATTCACTCATTACATGTTGTTACGAGTCGTTTGATATATTACATGCCATGTGTTAGAATTGAAACTTCCAATGGTACCATATCATGCCATGGGGCACCATTAGGGCACGTGCTACTAAACTGTTAACCATTATCATTATTTTCTCTGATAGTCACTCATGGCACGTTTTTGCGAGTCGTTTGATATTATACATGCCATATCTTAGCATTGAAAGTTCCAAGGTTACCATATGGTATCATAGGGCACCATTAGGGCACGTGCTACTAAACCAATAACCATTATCATTATTTTCTCGTGATATTCAGTCATGGCACCTTGTTACGAGTCGTTTGATATATTACATGCCATATCTTAGCATTGAAAGTTCCAATGGTTTCATAGGGCACCATTAGGGCACGTGCTACTAAACCAATAACAATTATCATTATTTTCTCTTGATATTCACTCATTACATGTTGTTACGAGTCGTTTGATATATTGCATGCCGTATCTTAGCATTGAAAGTTCCAATGGTTTCATAGGGCACCATTAGGGCACGTGCTACTAAACTGTTAACCATTATCATTATTTTCTCGTGATAGTCACTCATGGCACGTTGTTACGAGTCGTTTGATATATTACATGCCATATCTTAGCATTGAAAGTTCCAAGGTTACCATATGGTATCATAGGGCACCATTAGGGCACGTGCTACTAAACCAATAACTATGATCATTATTTTCTCGTGATATTCACTCATGGCACGTTATTACGAGTGGTTTGATATATTACATGCAATATCCTAGCATTGAAAGTTCCAATGATACCACTTGGTACCATTAAAACACGTACTACTAAACAATTCAGACATCACTATATACCGTTATATTCATTCATGAGACATCCTTGCACGTACACGTGCCATTAGACCGATACTTGCTATCACTAGTTACTCTTTTATATTCGTTCATGATATGTTGTGACAATTTGTTTGATATATTACTTGCCATATCTTGTTATAGGAAATGTTTAAGAGGGTATCATAATGGTACTATTTAAGCACGTGCTATTAGAGCACGTACTTATTCCTGCTATCTCACGTTCGTACTTCTGCGTACTCTGTCCCATTTTAATGGATTGGTGAAAACAGACTGTGAAAAAGTTAATTCGTTTTCAAGTTATCGTAATAAATGCTAAGCTCCCCAGGAATAAAAAAATTCTCTTGATTTAGGGACCGAACTGCCCTTTTAATAATCGTCAAACACGTGCATCCTGCACGCACACCATCTCATTAACGTTTAGAGCACGCGCAGAACCGAACCCATGTTCTCAACACGCGTTTTACCAAATGCGAGGATAATTCGTTTCTTCCAGCAATTCAAGACATGATTGAATGAATTGTGAGATTGCAATACATGCAATTCAATACATGCAACGCAATGAATTGTGGGATTGTCTACAGACGGACGGACGGACGGACGGACGGACGGACGGACGGACGGACGGACAGCTGGACAAACCGATCACATAAGCACATTTCTATATATAGAAAATGTGCTAAAAACCAACTGCTTCAAATTTTCCCTCTTTTGTTGAGCCTAATCTAGATTGGGAGCCTCTTTTGGCAAGATTGGGAGGAGGCAAAACGGCTGCTGACACAGTATTATGAAAGAAACTTCAGTGAATCAGCTTACAGGAAGAAATTGTATGGAAGGGTCTAAAAAGCGTACGAAAGGTTCGTCGATTATTTGAACGATATGATACGGACAAACCTCGGATTGATGACCCCGTTAAATGAGGCCGACCTGTGGCAACTAATTTTAGAAAATGTATTCACTGAATACAGGAACATACTATAACGTTACAATGCAGAAAATAAACTATCCTTAAGCGATTACCGTACACGTTGCAACATAATGGTGAACTGACACCTGACGACTCGCCAACATTTCGCTAATTGGATATTCAATAAAACGGAGCAGCAGCACGATTGGCTTTTTACTGTGCTTTGGACCGATGAAGCGCATTTCACACGTCCTGGCACTGTTAATACACACAATTGCCGTGTATGGAGTACAAAAACTCGTATGCATTTGTTGAACAACCCCTACATCAGCCAGAAGCGTATGGTATGGTTCACCGCTGATTTCATAATCGGTCCATTTTTCTTCGAGGAAGTAACAGGGACTGTTCTAAAAACAGTTACCGTCACTAGTGTGCGCTATGTGGCACTGTTACGGACCAGCATCATTCCAGAATTGCAAGTCACAGTGCTTGTACTGTCCGTTAGACTCACTTGCCAACAGCAGTGGATGGTGAGGGCCGGCCACTTCTTGGACGTGCAATCAATGAACCCGTGGCTTCAAATCGTCGTATCATTTTTGGCATTACACTACACTTCATAAATCCCTTACCATCTCGTATTACATGCATGCGCCAATATGTCCGAACTCCAAGCAATGCATACAGTCACCTTTATGAAAGATGGAGCATTACCGCATATTGCTGCGGGTGTGCAACGACTGCTCCGCTCAACATTTGGGAAGAATCGTGTTCTCAGTCGATACTTTCCGCATTCATGGCCACCCAGATCGACCGACCTGACGCCTTGTGACTTTTGGCTATGGGGATATTTGAAGTTAAAAGTGTACCGCGACCAACCTACATCATTGGCAATATTGAAAAATTCCATCCGGCAACATGTGTCTACCATACCGAGAGAAATGTTGCTTAATATAGTGTCTCGTCAGACGTCTGTGTTGCTGAATGACGAACGGCACATTGAACATTTGTTAATTTGGCATTTTAGCGTCTGAAAATGTGCATCTGATGTCTGTATCCTGACAACGATGTCTGTATCTGTTGGTAAAAGTCCGAGTTCATTTCAATCCTTTCTATGCAAACAATCTTTTTATTTGCATTCGTGTGCGAATTATTGTTTTAAAGTTTTTCCTGACTTCTGGATCACCCTAAAATAAATGATTCGATTTACATAGAAATAGGTTTCAGGGAGTACGGACCAAGTATATTTTTGGTTTATTCATTAGATGGCAAGTTATTTTTTGTTTTATTGCCTAATTTATTGCGAGTAAATCCCAATATTAAATTCGGTTCAAATTCTTATTCAAATTCTTCTTTAACTATGTTCGTAGTTATTTTATCTTATGTACTGAGTATTTTATCCCTCAATTTATATATTTTAAATAATATTATGTATGTTTTTATCATAAATATCATTACTTAAACCGCTGGGACAACTCTTTTATACACGTCGATGCACTACAAGTTTTGTGATATTACACATTTCACGCTACAAAAGACTTAAATTGATGAAAACGTTCAAAGGCTGTAAGAAAAGAAATTCGAAAGCTTTGAATTCCCTTCTCTAATTAAATGCTTCAGTTTGTTGATGCTTCTCTTAAAATGAAGAACTCCTTTGATTGCTCAAGCATGTGTACAAGAAATTTTCATTTTAGTTTTTGCTATAAAAATGTCCAGAGTGCATTTTCGCTTTCATCTCACCTTAGCACAATTATTTCTCCACGAGGTAACTCGAATTGGAAACGCATTCCCGGCTCAATTTTGATTCTGTTAATGGTAGAATAAATAACGAATATAGAGTAATCGAATGATTTCTGCTCGTTGCGCCATAAATGAAATTAGTGAATTAGCTCTGATTATAATGGTAATCGAAATACACAATAACTGTCTTCTCTTTAATGAACAAGTCGACTATAGACGTTTAAATTGGAAAGTGTGGGTTTTTTTTTCTTTACTTACTTATTTACTAGCTGAAATCCTCACGTTACTCGAATACACTAAAAGTGAACACATTAAAAAGCTTACAATTAATACAGTAAATAGTCATGGCCAACTATGGAGAAAAATATGTAGAATCATGAATGTGGTTTCGAAAGTGGAAGGAAATGGAATGAAAATGAAACAACACTCAGATCTGACGTTTCTTCATCCCTGTCTATGGCTGTAATTGTTTTTAATGCACCTGCTCCAACCCCCCAAGCGCCAATGCAACTACATCAACCCTGTTGTTGGCAAGTTCGTCTAAAATGACACGATTTCGATTGTTGGAATTGCTTGTCCGAATCCTCTTCATCAGTTGTTCGATAGGCGGCCTCAATATCTTCCTTAGGCTTGGTTTTTCTCTTCTTGGGTGACAGTGCATGTACACGATCGTTTGTGTTTGTATCTCTGTAATTCCAACAATCTGTATGGAGTTATTCACTACTTGGTAATCTGTTGTTGCAATTCGTACTCTGCTCTCGATGTCTTGAAGTATACTTTGGGCATTCATCACATGGTGTAGTCTAGTACTAGCCGTTTCTTTTGTTGACGGGGTTGGAACGTTGACGGCCGCCTTGGAACTTCGATGACTACCGGGTCACTCAGCACTTCACTCTGTTAGAGCAGTGCTCTGACGAAACCCATGCAGCGCCGAGCGAAGAGACTGCTTTTTCTGCCACTTTCCACTGTTTCTCAATAGTCTGATAACTCCCTATTATCTCCAATTACTGCTCATTTTTAAAGATTTTCAAGAAAATGTTAAATCATGTTAGATGGCGAACTTAAACTTTTGTCGCACCATGTTTGTTACAGGATCTCCATAACCTTTAATCTTGTTTGCAAATCTGTTTCAAACTTTATTTTGTAGTTTAATTATACATTTTAAACCTACATTATTAATTTGGTATTTTTAAAACTAACCAATTTTAAATAAACTTACATAAAAAATTTGAATCGTAAAACAGAATGAGGACTGCGTTAAAAAATATAGTTTTTACTAACGAAATTCCACGGAAATAAAGTTTAACTTGGTTTAACTTTTTCCGTGTATTCTTTTCGCGTAAACTTTCTTTCAGCCAATAATAAATTGCAATTCGGGCATCATATGACAACACAAAATGCGCTTTTTTATTTTTTGTTTCTGTGTTTTTTTTACTCTTTCTTTTAATTCTAGAGAAAAATAATAATTAAAAGCTTTTTAATTTCAAAATAGACATCATATAGTATCAGCAGTCCCTCTTAAGGTATTAATTTAAATACGCTGGTGCATTAGTATTAAATTCATGAAGCCTATTTAATTTCATTATCGTTACAAATTATAATGCCTTTAAGGATTGCAGTGTTTGGAGTGCCATCAAAAAATAGAATCACTTATTATTTTCACTTACAAATATCATTAAATGTTGCTGGCTTTTTACCTCAGGGGCTGACCATTTAACTACGAATTTATGGGATAGAATAGTTCTTAATATGATAAAGTGTGACGAATAAAGGGAAGTGAAACAGACTATATGTGATGTCACATAAGTCACATAAATGCATTTTTGAAATTAAGACAGTTTTGACAAATAAGACAATTGACAAATTCTGATAATAAGCAAGATAATTTTCTACTCCAGCACTGCTTCATAACCTGGAACTTGCAAAGTGGCCATCGCGGAGCCCCGACCTCACACTTTGTGATTTCTTTTTATGGGGGTGTTTAAAGGACAAGGTCTTCACCCTACCCCTTCCCCGTGACCTAGACGAGCTGAAAGAACGCATTACGGTAGGCGATACGTGGGATTGATGGAGACATGTTAATGCGGGTTTGGGCCGAATTCGACTACAGGGGGGCATATTGAACATCTTTAACTGTGTCACAATAAACTTCAAGAGTTTTTCTTTAAGAATCCGTATGTGGTGTGTCTATATTCTGAATAGCTTTGATGTAATAAATTTTTAAAAGTGTGAAGTTCTTTTGTAATCACCCTCTATATCCGGTTCTTCACCTGATGAATTACGTGATTAATGCTTTAGATAAAGGCCAGATATGTCATGTTGTTAATACTGATTCTCTAAAGCCTTTCATACAGAAGTGAACTGTATTTCCAGCTTAGCACTTTGGGAGTTGATTCAAATATGGTATATCTACTACAAGATTTCATCTCACATAGGATCAATTACAATTAATTATACACTGAGTGAGCATATTATTATGACCACCCTGTCAGTATCTCGTTGGGCCACCTTTTGCCTTTAATACTGCGGTGATTCTTCGTGGCATTGATTCCACGAGATGTTGGAAGGTGGTGGGAGGAATCTGACACCATGCCCGATGATTAGCACTGTCTAGTTGTACTAGATTGGACGGTGGTTGATCCAGCCGTCTGATGGTCCGTACGACTTCGTCCCACAAATGCTCAATTGGAGTGAGATCTGGGGATTGTGGGGACCACCGAAGTAAGGTAAACTCCCCCTCATGTTCCTGGAACCACTCCTGCACGATACGAGCTCTGTGGCATGGCGCATTGTCTTGCTGGAAGTAGCCGTCTCCATTGGGGTACCGCCATCAACATGACAGGGTGGACTTGATCGTCGACGATAAGGAGGTATGCTGTGCCATTCAGACCTTGTTCAACACGTATTAACGGACCCAACGCATGCAAGGAAAACATTCTCCAGACAATAACACTGTCCGCACCGGCCTGAAGGGCTGTACTCATGCATGCGGGGTCCATGCTTTCGTGCTGTTTCTGCCAGATTCTCACGCGGCCGTCTGCATGATATAACTGGAATCGTGACTCGTCAGACCACATAATTTGTTTCCACTGCTCGATAGTCCAGTCCTTATGCTTCTGAGCGAATTGGAGTCGTTTCCGCTTGTTGGCTGCAGACAGCAAAGTGTGCGGAGAGGTCTTCGGCTTCAGTATCCCATGCGATGCAGTATGCGGCGGACGGTGCATTCAAAGACCATTTTGGAGGACCCCTGGTTAAGGTCAGCAGTGATTTGATGCACAGTTGCCCTTCTGTTATCCTTTGCCAATCGTGACAGTCTCCGTTCTGTCCGATCATCAACCATCCGCGGGCGGCCACAACGTGAACGTTCAGACCCCGTCTTCCGGCTAACCGTCCAGACTTTAAATACTTTAACGACGGCTGCTCTTGATCACCCCACGAATGCTGCTGTTTCGCTGATACTCGCTCCATAGCTCCGAGCACCTACAATCATCCCGCGTTCGAAGGCTGTTAAATCGCGTCGTTTACCCCTAGTTGAAGAATGGAACACGTCTACTGTTGTCGACGACACTCAGTTTCCTTTTTATATTGGTCCGGCCCGCTAGCAACATTATGGCGACGTCCGTGCGCGCATTTGCATAAACATGTCAGGTGGTCATTATAATATGCTCACTCAGTGTATACTCAAGTACTGGAGGCTATTTCTTCTCGAGGATTCTTCATGGTTCCGCGACAGCTACAGTTTTTTATGCCGCCGCGACAGCTGAAATACTTTAACTTCCTTTATATTCAAGGATTATCTCCTATGTTGATGAGAATTTTTCATTCAACGCCTGCGCTAGGATGGAAATAGCCAAATATTAACAGATTGATCAGGACATATATATATTAAATAAATGGTCACCACTGCACAAGGAAAACTGAATGTTGATATTTCCACCATGTAAAGCATGCAAATCAAAAAGTTAACCTAAATTACCATACTCACATTCACTTTCATGCGGAAAAGCAAATAAAAGGCATGTTTCAGCACACAGAGGACAGAACAATTCCAGGAGGGCAAGCTACAGTGTTCCGGAAATGGTCAACATGATCTTCTGCTTCGGATTGTGATTGTGGGTGATTGGATGGTCCGATTTGGATGACTTTTTTTTTGTTTTGTTTGTTTTATTATGCTGAACAAGTTTGCAATTGGGTGTTTTTCTCTATCCCTTACGGTTTTTGAGATAAATTTTGAATGTGTCCTAATTTGCATATTTGGGATGATGAAAAGTGCACCATGGGATAGGCCACCCACAACTTCCTATTCATTGGATTTATCAAAATTGACATATCTGCTTGGGTTCAAAAAATAAAAGGGGGGTTCAGACTTTTGTATTCACCCTGTATGGTCGTCGGCGGCAAATAAGCTAATCACTAGAGTCCAAGTGGCGTACATTAATGCCATATTTCCACTCCCCAAGTGTGTTTCCATTTCGGATATCTGTCCTAAGTGTGATATACCGACGTTAAACAATCTGATTTTCTATGCTAGACTAAAAGAACTTTATGGGGCCCTCGTTGATTTTGATCATTCAATACATTATGTTAAGAATTAGATGAACGATCTGGCGCACTCTCGTGAACCTCAAAAGAATAAGATAGTACCGCCATATATTGTTTTTAGTTTTCTTCTGCTTTTTTCCGTATAATGTCATTTCAACCTGGAACGCACTAATGTATGGTGTTAAGGTGCGTTCCCATAGCTCGCTTTTTGCGTGAAGCTTGAAGCGTTGAGCGTTTTGCGTGTGAATTTTCAAGCTCAAGCTATCCTAAACACCAAGCTGATATGCGCTAGTTGCGTGAAGGGAGAGGATTTTCAAGCTGCTTTTCGCTTCAAGCGAATATCTAATTCAGTTCGATTTTAAAGCAACTTGCTGCTTGGAAATGACCAAGGCACATGCGCACAACACGACTTTCCCTGATGCCTGCAATGGATGCGTACAGTTCATTCCAAAAGCGTTTTCACTTGCTTGGCAGGAGTTGAGCTAAGTGACGTTGATCGGTTATAATCTAGTAGTTTGAACGAACATCGTAGAAGTTTAAAATGCACTTGGTCGTCTAGAGTGGAAATAGGAATGAGGTTTATGATTGGGTGAGGTTTAACTGAAAAGATTAGTCGCTGCTTTTTATCTCCGTTAGATAGACTTTGCAGATGGAATATTTAAGGCACTTAGTAAAAACAAAGCAATAAATATTTAAGAATATCTCAAGAATGTTCGATGAGGGTTTATCCTACGCCAAACTTCAGATGTTTAAATTATTGATGAAAATAGGAACGAAAATTCTACAGCCTGAATTCGAACCGGGAACCTTCGAAGAGCTGAAGGTTCCCGGTTATAAATTCCTAAATTCTAATCTAGGCTGTGGAATTTTCTTTTCTATTTTTTATTAGTTTATTTATTTATTTTTCTGTATTTCGAACATTGATATTTTTACTTATTACTTTTTAAATTCTCTAATATTTTGATACCGAAAATGCTCATGCCGCTATACAGGGTGAGTCTGAAACCCTGTCACAAACTTCGCATGCGTACTTCCCATGGCCAAATAAGAAACAAATGTCCTGAAACTCAACCATTAACGAGAAAAATGGCGTCCAAATGTGGGTGCCCTTATGAGGTTGGCTGACGAACGGGTCACGGAAACTGTCGATACTGGTCCCCAATGCTTCCATGCTGAACGCATAGAGGGTCGAGTTTATTGCAAGTGCGGGTTAGAGGGAAGCTATGTTAATCAACATTGAGACCCTTGAGGAACGTTACATTTCTCCACGGGTGTACCACATGCTCAGATACTTTTATTCGAAAGATTATTTTATTTTATAATAATAATAACTCTTTTGGCTCCCAAAATTATAAAGTTTCAACTAGTAGCTTCGCATGGAACAGCTCTTATAAACAGCCTAGTAACAAAAATATAAGATACTTATTATACTTGTAAGTTTTTCTTTCAAAGTATCCAAAGTCACAATCGATAATTTAAACTTGGCAAATTTTATCCCAAAAGATTCAGTTGAGCTCCTCTTTTTATTTTTAATACAAATCAACCACTCTTATTTCTAAACAGCTAATTAAAAGCAATTAATTTTACAACTGGAAATAAACAGAACATTTTACATTTAATTAATAACTTCATAATAAAATTTATTACCGACAATCCTACGTCGACTATCCTAACTCTCTCTCTCCATCCACCAAGTTTTGTGCAAAAAAGGTTTAATTACGAACACGTTTTTAATTCCTACTTAAAATTTCATATGAATCTTTAAACATCATTTTATTGATTGTGCAAAGGAAGTTTCCATCTTGCTATCAGGAGATTCTCTTTGAGACCTCGATCAAAATCTTCTAATCAATAAGTTACTAGAAAATCTTCTTGAAACGTGTGTTTAATTTATAATTTTTTATGAGTTATTTTCTTGCCTGAAAATGTATAAGCTTCAAAGTTGTTTTTTTATTTATGAGGCTATTTTAGGAGCTTTAATATCTCTTGCCAAAAAACAGTCTCAGACATTTACAAGGGCTGTTTCTTTATTAGTGGCAATTATTAATTACGACCGATACAAAAGATGGCTATAAAAGAAAAAAAAAAGGACGAGATACAAAATATCTGGAA
This sequence comes from Rhysida immarginata, assembly GCA_023313115.1. Taxonomy (NCBI): domain Eukaryota; kingdom Metazoa; phylum Arthropoda; class Chilopoda; order Scolopendromorpha; family Scolopendridae; genus Rhysida; species Rhysida immarginata. The sequence goes on along the minus strand of JAHWFO010098252.1, from coordinate 54,832 downwards.
TAAAACAAACTTGGACACAGTGTTAAGACCCTGAAAAAGGCTAGAGACCATCCTTTGTCAAAGGCAAAAGATAAAAATAACAAGAATATAACTCGTAAAACGATTTTCAAATATGCTGAAAAGAAGAATATAAAAATTTGTTGTTTAATATTACTGTAATATTTTTATATACAGCAATGGCGAAAACTGCATGTAAATTTACGTATTCAATTGCAGCGCTCACACGAATCTTTCCAAACGCGCGCGAAATGAGAATGAAATCCTCGCACGTCTAAATGTTTTAAACTACTGGGTCTATGTTCTTTCCACTGCTAGATCAAAGTTATCATAAACGTCAAGAGAGATAAACCATTGTTTCAAAGCATTGCCGGGTAAAATCTTTTAAGCATTCCAAGGAGCTTTAGCTCTGACGCAGATGTAATTTTAATATCTCACTTTTACTTCCACTTGGTTTAAATAAACAGTGGAAATACCTTTGATTCTATATGCATTCACGTCATTTTAAAATATAGGCCTAACTTCAATTAGCCATTTTAACAATAAGCCTAATATTAATTAGCCATTTTTAACAATAGGCCTAACATTAATTAGCTAATTTTCACAATAGGCCTAACTTTATTTAGTCATTTTAACTATAGGCCTAACATAAATTAGCCATTTTTAACTATAAGCATAACATAAATTAGCCATTTTTCACAATAGGCCTAACAATATTTAGTCATTTTACCTGTAGGTCTAACATAAATTAGCCATTTTTAACAATAGGCCTAACACTAATTAGCCATTTTTAACAATAGGCCTAAGATTAATTAGCCATTTTGAACTATAGGCCTAACATTATTTAGTCATTTTAACTCTAGGCCTAACATAAATTAGCCATTTTTTACAATAGGCCTATCTTTAATTAGCCATTTTTAACTATAAGCCTAACATTAATCAGCCATTTTTAACAACAGGCCTAGCATTATTTAGTCATTTTAACTATAGGCCTAACGTTATTTAGCCATTTTTAACCATCGCCCTAACATTAATTAACACATTTAACAATAGGCCTAACAGCACTGAATTTTAAAATGAAATGAGCACGTGCATCAAGAAAGCTTCATAACGGGCACGTGCTCCAGGCTGCCATCAACAATGCTTAAATGATAAACAAAAAGTAACACTGTATTCACTTATGACTCGTCGGTAGGATTCGATTGATCTATTACATGCCCTAAGTTCATATTCTTAACATTAGTGCACGTGCTTGAAGGGGTCCACGAGAGCTCATCAAAAGTTGATATATCGCTGTTAAGTTCTTCCATTTTCACGTTTTTGTGCAAACGATGGCTGGCCAGGCACATAAAGGTACTGATCATGCTTGTATTCTTATATATAGCTTTAGCTAAAGCTCGTAATAAGGGGTCATTGAAGTACTTTTTGGGGGTCATTTTCTCGGTCGTAGCATTTCGAAAATCGAAAAGAATGTCATATTCGTCTTGTGCTCGTCATTCCCGTTCGAATGACATATTACATGCCTTATATTGCCAATAAAAAAATTTAATGGGGGGGTTTGGGTCTCAATAGTCACGTGACTGTTAGACCGATTTCGACGACAAACTAATCAGGTGAGCTCAGGAAGGGTCTCTATCGAACAGCGAAAAAAGAACTTGAAAAAGTTAAAGCATTCTCGAGAAATCGTCGAACATACAGACGGACGGACGGACAGACAGACACACAAACAGAGTGAAACCAATATATGCTTTTCAGCATATAATAATAATAAGGAGGGAGTTAGAAAAAGTCGTATACAGTATACAGACACAATAGAAGGGACGGAAAATATTGACTAGGGAGAACAGAAGGAAGCCAATGGAAAGACTTGATAATGCAGGGCAAGAGATAGTTGGATAGGACGAGAACAACGGTCAATGTGTGATGTGTCACCATTGTGGTGTGTTAGAATTCGCCTCCAATGGGATTAACCAAGAATGATCCTGAGTTCAAAAGATAAATTGCTCAGTCTTTTGTAGAAAAAACGTAGTGTTTATTTAATCGGAATAACAGCCTTAAACAAACAATCTATAGTACAAGTAGATTCTGAGTCTGCAAACGTGCATCAAAATTGGGAAAATGCCTTCTGAGAAAAACTCTTAATTGGTAGTGTTCCAACTCCCCTTTCAATCAGTGATAGATACATAAATTGTATCAGAAAATTTATTACAAATTCCCTTGACATAGCTATGGTTACCCAAGGTAGGTCCAATCATTGATACAGTTCATCCCTTGTAACTTCACTAAATAGCCATAATATCTCCATTTTTTTGGCCCATTATTAAGGGAGAGTTAAATATTCAAAAATATTCAATTAAGCAATCGGAATATTCACACAAATTAACAATAAGCTATTAATGTAATTAGTTATGTAAAATTTTCATCACTAAAAATAGTCTTGAGTTACCTATTCACTCCGTCCTTCAGTTCTTCTGCTATATGCAATTTGTCAGTTCATTTTCCGTTTTGAAAATCCAAGTAAAACGTTTTGAATTAAATTCCAGGAAACAGATAATGTAAGTTTTACATAAGGCTATCAGACCTTAAATAGATTTTCTCAAAATAGGTTTCTAAAAATATGTTTCTGAGTTTCAAAGTTTTCTCTTTGCGAAACATCAATATTTCAGCTTTACATTTTGGCTGTTCCAAGCCAAGCCAAAACAAACCTCTTATATTTTTTATTTACTTTTTGTTAACAACAATTTCTTTTAACAGCAATTTACCCTTATATCAGCCTGTTCTCCATTTCCAGGCATTTTCATTGGCTCCCTTCTGTTATCCCTAGCAAAGAATTTCCCTCTTCTCTATTGTATCTGTATATAAGACGTCTTCTAATGCACTTATGATTATTATTATTATTATTATTATTATTATTATTATTATTATTATTAT
>JAHWFO010098252.1:39837-51894 GCA_023313115.1 Rhysida immarginata | reverse complement strand
TTATTATTATTATTATTATTATTATTATTATTATTATTATTATTATTGTAACAACTACTGAGGAGTAACCAACCGGATATATTCCGGAAGGTAAAGCCCAGTGTTGTCCCCCAACAGACAAAAGCCCAAAAAGGGGTTAATGAAAACACATATATAATAACAAAAAATTGAATAGAGAAAAAAACAAGAATGATTTTACCGCCAAAGCGGATAAAGGGAGCACATTTTCATGTTATGGATATATTGAATTAATCAACATTTTAAAACACTTTAAGAGAAAATAAATAAATATGAAAACTAAATTGTAAATTACTATTTAAGTAAGCTAATGTATAGAGAGAATTTAAACGAATAAACTGGAAGAACTGAAAGGTAAATGGAGAGGGAGTTATTCCTCATACATTTAAAAAAATAAAAGTTCTTTAATTTGTAAGAATTCCCACATAATGTTAAACGAAGTGAACCTCAATTGCTGAAGCGTTGTGTGTCAGCATCTATTATTTTTTCATATTAAATTACTAAAGTGTTTCTACCTTATCGTCTATTATTGAAGCAAGCGATTAACTACTATTAATTAGCAATATGTATAGCCTAACAGTAGTGAGTTTTAGATAACATTAAGCCTAACAGCATTATGCTCTTGATACAAATAAGCTATGGATAACAATAGATCTAACAACTCGTAATGAGCTGGTTGATATATTACACGCCATATCTTAGCATTGACAGTTTTAACAATACTATATTTTACCATTAGGGCACATGCAACAAAACCAATTCCCACTATCATTATTTACTCGTTATATACACTCATGGCACGTAGCTACGAGGTGTTTGATATATTACATGTCATATCTTAGCATTGAAAGTTCCAATGGTACCATATGGTATCATATGGCACCATTGGATACGGTATCATATGGTACCATACGGTATCATATGGCACGTTCTACTAAACAATAACCATTATCATTATTTACTCGTTATATTCACTCATAACATCTTGTTACGAGTTGTTTGATATATTACATGCCATATTTTAGCATTGAAAGTTCCAATGGTACCATATGGTACCAATGGCACCATTAGGACACGTGCTACTAAATCAATAACCATTATCATTATTTATTCGTTATATTCACTCATAATATATTGTTACGAGTTGTTTGATATATTACATGCCATATCTTAGCATTGAAAGTTCCATTTGGTACCATTAAAACACGTACTACTAAACATTTCACACCAACATTAATTACGCGTTATATTCATTCATGAAACAACCATGTACGTACACGTGCCATTAGACCAATACCTGCTAACACTAGTTACTCATATATATTCGCTCATCATATGTTGTGACGATTTGTTTGATATATTACATGCCATATCTGGTTGTAGGAAGTTTTTAAGGGGGTATCATAGTGGTACCATTAAAGCACGTGCCATTATAGTACGTACTTATTCCGGCTATCTCACGTTCGTACTTGTTCGTGTTCTGTCGTATATTAATGGATTGGTGAAAACAGACTTTGAAAAAGTTAATTCGTTTTCAAGTTATCGTAATAAATACTAAGCTCCCTAGGTATAAAAAAATTCTCTTGATTTAGAGACCGAGCTGCCCTTTCAATAATCGTCAAACACGTGCATCCTGCACGCGCACCATCTCATTAACGTTAGAGCACGCGCAGAGCCGAACCTATGTATGTTCTCAACACGCGTTTTCCTGAATGCGAGGATAATTCGTGTCTTCCAGCAATTCAATACATGCACTATTTCTATTGCAACGCAATGAATTGTGGGATTGTCTACAGACGGACCATAGAGATAGATAGATTATACCAGAGGTAGAAACTCCGTAGCGCAGCGCGTCCGTTGGGCAGACGGTTCGACCAGTAGGTGGCGAAGCATCGCGGTCAGTCAAACTTTGCTGACGCAGGGCCATCACTGTTATCCTGGCTCGCGACGATGGCACATACCGTTGCTTACAACCAGAGGAGGAAACTATTCATTGTCCTTCAAGTATCTTCTGCCACTGAGGGCGCCACATGTCCTAAGTGGTACGACTGCACTTTACGGCTCGTTTAATATTAAATTTTAAAAAGAAAATACTACATAATAAAATAATGGCGCCACTACACTTTTACCTTTTTTTTTTTTAAATTATATATTTTACTTTTTACTTTTTACTTTTTAATGTGAAAGTGTGTGCTTTAAAAGTTTTTATTTTATATTTTTGTGTACTTCAGTTATGTGTGTACACAAGATTTTAGGGAAAGATTTTATTAGCCTGTTCATTATTTGTTATTATAGCAACAGAACTTTAGTTATTACAAATATTTGCAAAGTGCTATCATGCTGGAATAGACTGTATATGCCCTGCTGTAAATACAGATACAGGTATAGGTAACCTCGATTATGGGAACCTCTATTATACGAGCCTTCTATTATAAGAACTCTTTTATTCTCTATTTCAACTCAAAAAATGCGGGATTTGACTTTGTCAAAAAAAAAACAAAACAATGAAGATAGTGAAACAGACGACGATTGATGATTTTTTTAAATCCTACTTAAGCAAAATTTGTTACGTATAATTTTTAAATAAATAAAATAAAATAGCAACAAAATTTTTTAAGTAAAAAATATACTGTATAGTAGTGTACTTTTAAAATAATATTAAATAGTTAATTGACTTCTTTACTATTTTTTCAACCTCGATTAAAACCACTGGTCCCAATTAGTTCGGATAATCGAGGTTCTACTGTAGTATGATTTAAACATGCCTTAATGCCAAACATTAGTTTTAATGTCAGTTTTTCAAACGATAAGTACGCTCGAAAAAATACAGTTGATCTCTTTCTAACATTTTCTGGCAAACAAATTTAAAACGTGCTTCACCCAGCTATGACATGTTCTCGAGCACCAGCGACCGTACGCCTATAAACCGTACGCCTAGTGACGCCATCTTGACGTACAGAAAAAGCTATTAGTTGCACCCCCCCTGAGACGGACGTACGGACGGACAGCTGGACAAACCGATCACATAAGCACGTTTCTATATATAGAAAATGTGCTAAAAGAAAAGAAAATAATAATAAATAAATAAATAAATAAATAAACCCACTCAGTCAAATGAATAACGAACTAGGACAACACAAAAGACAATTCGTAAAAAGTAATAGACAATAATGATAATTTATAGTAATAATAAAGAAACAAAAAAAGAACACCTAAAATCACGAAGATTTATCGTCGAAAAAATCATAATCAATTTTACTTTTGTTAAAAAGATTTATTAATTTAAAAGCCGGGTCTAATGCTACAACATTCGTTCTCGATTTTCCTAGAAAGACTAACATTTGGCTCTTCCTATTACCACTTGGAACTCGAAAACCAATTAGTTCAAGAGATCGAGAGGAGCAGAGTTGCCCCCTAATGACTTTATTTAGAGTATTCTATTAATAATTTGTGCAAGATCAAAAAGAGGGGGCGGGGAGGCTTTTTTCAGGAAGGTGCAATGCTCGAATAATAAACGAATTATTTATTTATTTATGAATTGGGATCCAATACGTCCATCCAGGGCCTGTATGGCCAGAGGCCGACGAGTTGGGTCCCTGGATGGACCTGGATTCACGACTGCTTTATGATGGTCGCAGCAGCCGGGGGGTGAAGATGGTCTATCACGAATGGTCGCCCATCCAGTGATTAGCCGTGCCTGATGTAGCTTAACTTCACAGTTGTGTTCAGTGAAAGCTCACCAGGCCACGGCCTCCCCAGAATGATTGAGTGCTCCCAGAATACCAAATCCAGGCTGCATAACAAATTTTAGGCAGCACAACAGTTTTGTAGAGTAATTCGAAATAATAATAAGAATATTAATTAATTACAGATGTAGGTAAACAGAACAACCTCAGTAATTTATGAAAAGTTTCAATGAATTTTTTTCAAGTAATTTTTTTCCACAACAATTTAACTGAAAACTTGCAACCACTGACGAATGGCTTACATATTCTGGACAGGAATTACTCCGGTATACGCAAAACGCCTTCGTTGTATACGAGCTTCGTTGTCAAAAATAAAATAGATGTTTATCAGGCTTGCTAAGCTTTTCGAGAGTATCCTCTCTTATCTTCAGGCAGTGAAGAGAAGAATTGGGTAAATCGAAAACAAGAAACGGTCGCATTCCAATTTTAAAATGAGTTCTTAATAATTTCAAGAAATTTTGAATTAATTTTGATACAAGACCTAAATAATTCTTTAGTTCATATTTTAATGTAGATACGTTGTGGATTTAAACGATAAATTATTCTCAGTAGTTTATGTTATTTCTAAAAATTTATATTTCTTTTTATTACTAGCAAAGTCTTTTAAATTATTTATATATAAAATAATTATTAAAATAAACGCAAAAGAAGGAATAACGGAAGTTATCATAATATTGATTTAAGTTATATTATTTCATTACTTGCCCTATCACTCTGATTATTTTTCAGCAAAACTGTTGGAGACTATAATTGCTACTCGTTTGTCTGAGTTTATTGATTATTTCTTGCCGGATTCTCAGCATGGTTTTCGGAAACATCGCTCTACTCAGACTAATCTTGCGACTCTTTTTTATCATTATCTCTTATTTATTTTCTTTTTTTGTATTTCATTTTTGATCTCAGTTTCTGTCCTTTTAACAGTGCGTGCGTCTTATTATTAGAATCTTATTTGTTATTCGTCGTTTATGTGTTTTTCATTAACCCCGTTTTTGGGCAGCCTGCCTGTTGGGGGACAACATGGGGCTTTCCCCTCCGGATTATCTGGTGGGCTATTCCCCTATTGTTGTTACAATTATTATTATTATTTTTTATTTTTTTTTCTTTTATATAAAAAAGTTACATTTTTATATAGGCTTTTCTAAAAATTTCTATTAATAATATGTCATGCAATATTAAGAGATCGATTTTTATATTGAAATAAAAGTTTTTAGGAGAAAAAAAAATATTTGCTTTGAAAAGGATAATCTCTATCCGAAACCTGTCTCAGGAGCTTATCACTCTGTGTCCAATCGATACAAAGAGATGCCTCTATGAAACCTGCACAGCCGCTCAATATACTCCCTAGCATTGTGTGAACCCATGGTCAGCGATGTGGAATCCGTATTACACCTGTAGCAGCCCTGTTCTCTGGATGGTGCGAATGGAGCGTTCTATCACCTGCAGAACTTTAGGAACAGTTCTGAAGAGGATGCCACAGTCGTACACCACAGTCAGCATCACTTCATATGGCTGGGATTTTGACGCACTTTGACTTTCGTGGGGAACCATATTTATTTATTTATTTAAGAAAATTAAACAAAGCAAAACAGGCCGGTATAGTTAAAAAACCAACGAATTAGGTCTCAAGGGCACCAGTACAAAATACCAAATTAGAACAAACAGGTTAGTTAAAGAAAAAACAGACCTAATATAATAAAATTAAAGATGGAACGACAAAGTATCTAACAAAGTAAGCCGACGTAAAAAATTATTTTACATTTTGCAAAATTAAAATAAAACATTACAACCATTATACACTACAAATATAGTAAAGTAAACTAAAATAACGATCAGATCAAATCATATTGCAATAAAATATGTAAGGGTAATCAAAAAAAATATCAGAGAAATTAGCGAGGAAAAATCATATTCAAAGAAATATGAGAAAAGCAATAATTTTTTAAAGAGTTACGAAAGGACGAGTATGGAGACAAAGAACGAATCTCTGATGGGAGGGAAGCCCAACACTTGATACCGAAAATTGAAACAGAGCGGTTCCTATAATTAAGGGTGGAGGACGGCAGACGTATATCGTTAGCAACACGAGTATGGTAATTATGCGTGTCGCAGTATGGGGGAAGATAATAGTAAGAGAGAATTTGAAGTTTTGCAAATAAAAGAACATAAGGACAAATATAATTGATATATTGTGGGTATGCGTAATGAAGAAAAGTAGTGAGAAACAGAAGAAGATTTCGAAAGATTTAAGAGAGTACGAAGGAACCACTTTTGTAGTTTAAATAGCGGAGAAAGATTAACAGTAGTGGTAGAACCCCAGAATATTACTCCGTAGCATAACGAAGAGTGAATCAAGGAATAATATAATAGCAACAGGATGTTGGAAGGAAGGTAGTAGAGTCTGGAGATGATACCTTGTTTTTATTAAGTTTAGCTACTAAAGTCCCATGATAAATCCGGAGATAAAGTAAGTCCGAAATAGGTGAAAGTCGTAGTGGTAGCAATAATACAATTGTCATAGTAAACCAACATTACGTTTGTTACTTATTTGAAAAAACATCAGCTTGGTCTTATCGATGTTAACCGTAAGGGCGTTCGCAGAACTCCAATGACTGAGATTACCAAGTGATTCATTGATAGAAGTTAATAAACATGAAATATCAGTGTTAGATAAAGCTAAAGAAACATCATCAGCATACAAGATAGTTTTAATAGTAGTAATGATTGAAGGTAGATCGTTAATAAATATGTTAAAAAGGAGCGGAAAGAGGATCGTTCCCTGTGGGACCCCCACATTTCCTAATAAAAGTAAATGAAAATTTCCCTAAGTGAGCTAAATAATACTTTCTGTAGGAAAAAAAAACTGGTAAGCCATAAAAAAGGCAAACCACGAATACCATAGAAGGTACGCAATTTAAAAAGAAGTAAGTGAATAAAATCAAATGCTTTCGTAAAATCAGTGAATATAGATGCAACGAATTTGTTTTGGGCTATTTCGGACGAAAGAAATTCGAGTAATTCATGGCACGCCGTTTCCACATTTGTGTTGACAGGAAGAAAGAAAATTATGATCAAAATAAATTGAGAAAAACGAACAAAAAATAATTTTTCGAAAATTTTAGAAAATACGGGTAATGCCGTAATGGGGCGATAGTTTGTATATAAGCCGGGATCACCTTTCTTGAATATCGGGAATACACGAGCTAATTTTAAGATCGTTGGGTAAGTGCCGGTACTAACGGAGTGGTTGAAAATAAAAGCAAGGGGAAAAGCAAGATAACACCTGAATGGAATCCGAGGGGGTCCGGCACCGGAGAAGATTTTAGCTGGGTAATAACATTGAGAACTTCGTCCTCAACCGTAGGAATAACAAAAAAATAGGTAGGGGGGTGGAAGTATGATAAGTATAAGTAATATCGGAAGAGAAAGAAAGGTCTACAGAGGGGGGGGGGGTAGTAAGGTATGAAGAAAGTCAGTTAAAGAAGAAGAATAAACTAAATCAGGATGGTGTGACACCAAGCCCGTTTTCCATTTACCGACTCTGGTGTTTGTTAGGCGTCTGTGTCTTTATTGGGTATTTTTGAAAAACGCACTCGTTTTCCAATTAACGTCTGTTACGAGTCTGCGTCTGTTAGGCGTCTGTCAGACGTCTGTCATGCGTCTTTTCAAGATTTGGCATGGCTAGATTTTTACGCGTTTTTTCAGGCGTCGTTATAGATATAGCCATTCAGATGCAATCTACTTCGCTATGGATTCTGGGTAGTTGTCTTCGCCGATTCAGATGGAGAATCATGGCTGCCGTAGCTGCTGTTCGCCAACGCGGATACTCGTGACTTTTCCCTCGTGAAATAAAAATTTGGCGAATCATTCATTTACTAAGTAAAATGATATAGTAATAAATTCAAAGCGTGAACGTGATCGAAGTGGTTGATATCCGCTTTTTTCCATCACCTTGAGAGAGCGACAATTGTTTGCAGTGACTCGACCAATCTGATCAGACCAGAGTCAGTAAACGGTTGAAAGTCGCTAAATGGAGAACGACCACGATCGCGTGCTAAACACGACGCTTCTGCAGGTGACAATTGCAAGAGGCTCAAAAGTCGCCGCACATTACGAGACACCTAAAAGTCGATAAATGGAAAACGGCCTTCAGCCGAAACAATTAATCGGCGGAATTTCTGAGGGGACATCGTGGCAGGAGGAAAAGAACCATCGCTGCCATCGGAAGACGTCATCGCAGCAAGAGCAATCGAGCGACGTCAGATGTGAAGTGTCGCCTCCGCGTAAACAAGTAAATGACGTCAATTGTGGAGAGTCACAACGGCGAAGGCGAGCATGGAGCGTCGATTGCGAGATGGCATCAAGCAAGAAAAAAAACATCGCCGTCCTCATCAGCGCGTCCCCATCGAAGATAAAGGAATGGGCGTCAGAGCGAACAGCGAGGATCGGAGGCGATTCGAGGAACGGAGGAACATGCAAATTAAGAAGGCTGGAAAATGAAATAAAAAGGGAAGTAAGAAAACAGAATTTAAGAGGATTAACAGATGGCTTCCACGACCGAGACCACGTATAGACACCGCCTTGGAACAAGAAACCTGGAAAGCTCTGGTGAGAAGGACTTAGTTAATATTTTCAATAATGACAATATTATTTATTCTGAAGATTATCGGCATCCAATGGAGGAAAGCGATTTCAGACCCTATCCAACAGAGTTGAATTCCACAGTTCCACATCAGGCAAATCGTACAAAGTGTTTCTACGGAAGCGAGGAAAAATTACGGCAACATGGAAAATTCCAGAAGCGTTGGTCCCTTCATACTTCTCTTCATTCCGCTATACGGACTGGTCGGGTCGCCCAGCGCAATTTGATGCATTAACAGAAAACGCAAGGACACACTGTTAAGGCCAGTAGCTTTTCCAATTCTTTATCGCACCTATCAAGGGTGAAATTTAATCAGAACATTTCTGCTCATGAAACTTTAAAAAATACCAGTAATAATTTTTACACCCTGAACTCTGATATTAGTGTTTTGGATTCAAGCGACAAATCATCGAATTCGTTGGGTCTAGCAACGGAAGTTAGACCATCCTACAGTGAACCTCATCTCAGCTCATCGGTATCCAGCGATATCAACTTAGTTCCAGTAACCCAACTTTACTCTGCATTCCCGGAGGGTTCCAGTGTTCACTATCCTCATCGCCAGCCTAGTGTATTAGCCGGTAACGTCGATAGGACCCTGCTCGGTTTGCTGCGCTTGGCGAGCAGCGATACGGCGTGTGGTATTTATTTTCTTATGATGGTAAATATTAATTTATCTAGATAAGTAAACTTGTTTGATGCTTCGATTAGTTATGCTCATGTTTATCTTATATTTTACAAATCCTTAGAACCACCCATTCGGTCGGCAAACCTGTTTAGGTCGCCGTGTTCAGTTCGTACGACCCTCTCCACATTCATCATCCCAATCGTGTGGTCAGGATTTACGCCAGCGACGGACGGTATCTTGTAAGAAGCCAGCGATGATTAACACACGAATTCATTGAACTTTATTTCGAATGGTATTTGTCAAAAAAAATTTGTTTACCTGTAACTAATTTCTCATCTTTAATACAGCAAATGTTATTAAAGAGTTTATACAATTGAAACATTGGTCTCACGTTCCCTCTCTCTGTTAATGGTTAATGCACTCTGCTATCGACGGACATGACATGGGGAAAAGGAGAAGGTAAATTTGGGTCATGAGACAGATTCTTTAACAAACGCCGTTTCTCTTTACTAGATTGAAGACGTGAAAACAAAGAATTATAGTAAGATCGTTTGGAATTTATAATAGTATTTTTTAGAGTATTGGAAAAAAGTTTGAACTTGTTAAGAGCATTAAGAGATGGGATTCGACAATATTTCCGATATAGGGCGGTTTTTTTTTAATAAGTAATAAAATATCAGCTGAGATCCAAGGTTTTTGGATGTAGCATTAGAATTAGCAAATGAACGGGGATATAGAGGAAAGTAGCGATCGTACCCAAGCTGAAAATGGAATAAGAAACTAGCGAAAAGTTGGTTAGAGTCGGTTAAGTTAGATAAAAGATTGTTCCAATCGGTTAAGGCTAGGAAGGATTGTAAAATGGAAATTCAATTAGGGGTAATTAAACGCGTACATGTATAGGTGTTCCGCGGGATGTTGGAAATATTAGTGTTAAGAATAGTGAGCAGAGGAAAGTGATCAGAAATGGCCATGCCAATGAAACTACTAAAATGAATAGAATCAGAGTTCGTAAAACAATGATCAATAGCAGAATATGAAATATAATGAGAAGAATAATGGGAAAAAGAAAAGATAGTAGGTTAGAGTCCGGAACGGTTATAGGGTCTAAGAGATATGTGAGGAGGAAGGTTTATTGAAATCTTTATTAAAATCGCCATTAAAATAAGTATTTTCCCGGATTTCTGTAATGACCTTTTCAGGATATTACATCAATTAAAATTCTATATTGTGCATTAGTTCGTCCAAATCTAGAATATGCCTTTGTAATCTGCTCTCCCCATAATGTTAAGTATATTGATGCAGTTGAAAGAGTTCAGAGAAGATTTCTTCGCATGATTAATAGAAAACTGGGTAATTTTTCCTTAAATACAGATTATGTCATTCTTCATAAACTTTAAACATCGAAACTCTGGCCGATAGAAGAATACGTTCAGACCTACTCTTTCTTTTTGACTTACTGAATTCCACTGTTGACTGTCCTAATTTACTAGAACTGATTCCTATCCGTATCCCTAACTACATTACTAGGAATACAGTGCCTTTTCTGGTTGAGAAATCAGTGTCCACCAATAATTATGTTTATAACACCAATTAGACGCCTCCTCAGGAGTGCTAATTCCTATTTGGCTAATTTTGACATTTTTCATGACAACAGACAAAAATTCAAACAAATTAATCTCTTCACTTCTCCTACTATAATTAATTATTATTATTATTATATTAATTATATTAAATAATTGATTGTTTTTAATTTATTTCGTTAGTGATTTCATTGCTTTATTTGTATCATTATCTTTTCATCTTTCTTTATTTTTGTTTTGTATTTTGATTATATTTAATATTTCTTTTGTAAATGGGTATTCCCGTTAATAAACAAATAAATAAATAAGTAAGTAAATAAATAAATAAATAAATAAATAAATAAATAAATAAAATCTTGTAAACATTCCAAGGAGGAGCTTTAGCACTGAAGCAGAAATACATTTATACATTTATTAAAAGAAATTAACCCCTCCCCCCCGAGTAGGGGAAGGCAAGTGGCAGATCCTGCGGTCATCTATTTTTACCCCTTTATCTGCGCTTTTTACCTCGTCCCAAGTTTTTTAATAAAAAAAATTGATTTTCTCGAACGTAATATGTATAAAATGTAAACAACCTGGTAACTTCTTTCCTTTTTCACCATTTCCGAACGTATGATATAAAACATGCCATATGTTGCCATAGTTCTAAGGACCAAGTGACTGCCACCCCCGCAAATCCGACCCCCCTGGAACAATTGGGTCTAAACTTCATATAACGTAGAGATTGCCTAGAGGAATCTGGATAGTGATTTTCACGCCTTTACGTACCAAAATAGCACACAGATATGTTGCCCTCCATGAATCCTATCCCCGTAATTCCTACCCCATTGTACCAATCAAAACCAAACTAAATAGTGCAGATGGGCATGCCCATAGTAAGCTACATTCCGAATTTCAACCTTTTATCTCAAAAATTATGAAAAGCACGGACTGACATTATAAAACCAATAAGTAGCTCCATTCTTCTGCTACTTAATAAGCACTTGAGCACTGGAGCAATCGCGCGTGGACAAAGCGATTTCACGTGCGCGCGCTGATGTCAGTAATGCTTAAAATATGAACAGAAAGTAACAATGTATTCCTTCTTAACAAATCGATTGTTATATGACATACCATTAACTTTGTATTCTTTACTCTCACCGATTTAGCACGTGAATTCGACTTGAAGGGGTCCACGAAAAATTCGGAAAAGTTGATACGGCCGAGCTAAGACTTTGATGGTCATATTTCTGAAAACAGAATTTGAAAAAGTTAATTCGTTTTCAAGTTATCGTGCAAACGACGGACGGCCGGATAAACGTACAGACCAAGGGCGCGTTCTTATAAGTAGCTTTTATGCTAAAGCTCCTAATAAATAAAATCTTGTAAACATTCCAAGGAGGAGCTTTAGCAGTGAAGCAGAAATATATTTATACATTTAATAAAAAGAAATTAACCCCCCCCCCCCCC
>JAHWFO010098252.1:16113-33675 GCA_023313115.1 Rhysida immarginata | reverse complement strand
CCCCCCCCCCCCCCGCCTCCCGAGTAGGGTAAAGCACTATTTTTACCCCTTTATCTGCACTGTTTACCTCTCCCCAAAATAAATTGATTTTCTCGAACATAATATGTAGGAAATGTAAAAAACTCGTATCTTCTTTCCTTTCTCATAATTTCCGAACGTATGATATATCACAAGCCATATGTTGGCATAGTTCTAAAAACCACGTGACTACCATCCCCGAAAATCCGACCCCAATGGAACACCTGGGCGTAAACTTCATAGTAATGTAGATCTTGCCTAGAGGAATCTGGATACTGAATTTTACGCCTTTACGTACCTAAATAGCACATAGATATGTTGCCCTCTCTGAATCCGACCACCATAATTCCGATCCAAGTGTACCAATCAAAACCAAACTAAATAGTGCAGACGGACATGCCCATAATAAGCTACATTCCGAATTTCAACCTTCTACCTCAAAAAATGTAGAAATTATGAAGGGGACGGACTGACATTATTGGCAGTCGTCAGCCCTCTAGCGGCTAATGACTCAAGCTTCCAATATGGCCGCTGAAGAGGGGAGGTGATGCAGCAATCGATACCACACAGCATGGCAGCTAGTGATGCAGATACTTTAATAAGTACGAATCACTCTATATCCATCGCTGATATTTTAAATTATCTTAGATTGAATGCCAGTAATGAAAGAAAAAGGTGCTTGGTAGAGGGGGAAGCAGTTTTAAATGCTCAGCATGTAATATTCTGTGGGAGAAACAGTATCGCATCTTCGCCTTCAATATACATAATAGCCCTTGTGCTAAGGAGTAGCAGTATCAGTTCCACCCCACATGAGATAAACCTAATTATCAACCCTTGCCAGGGTACTGATCATATAAAAGTACTAATGTAGCGTAGATTACTCAAACTAATAAAATGGCGCCTGAGATGGGTACAAGTAGAAGCTTAACAAAGAAAATAACATCTATATTCACAATTTCCCACGAAATAAGCAGTTAAAAACCAAGTGGGAAGTAAAGCTAAAGCTGGGAAAACAAGCTACCAGTTTTTTTTTGTTTGCAGCGCTCATTTTCTACCCTCTCACTACATTCACGCTGGTAAGTTGAAAAATAAAAAAAAAATTGTACTTATAGGTAGAACGTAATTATGGTTAATGGACGTAATATATACATATATTAGTAAAGATAAGAAGTATCCTACCGTATCTTAAGTCTTTAGTTGAAAAAAAAAGTGAAGTATCTTTCAAAAGTTAACGTTATGAAATACGGTATTAAATTGTTTATTTAAGGTCTACCAGTTGGACGACACTTTTTGAAATCGGGTGCAGTACCAAGCATTAATCTACCACAGAGGAAACATGAACTTTCATTTTTAAAACCTCCCAGCAAATCATCTATCGAGAGAACAAAAAGACTGAAAGAACGGGGAGAAAAAAAAATGTTGTGTATATATTTAAAAATTACTTCTGCAAATATTCATTTGGAGTCGTTTATTGTATTTATTTAAGCATTTATATTCCAACTTCATTTTTACAATAAAACGGTATCGCAGTCTGTGTTGCATTTCTCATCAAATGAAAACCAGTTGATTGAAACCCACGAGGAAATAAATGCTCTTGAAATACCAGAAACCAGTAACATGCAAAATCAACCTGTTGATGCCATGATGGATTTTACAGAAGCCCTCCATCCTGTAACCAGAGAAACCGATGCTTGACAATTTCTTGTGTGTGCAAATTATGTGTACGACTTTTAACAATTTCCTCTCCTTCAACCAAACTTCACGTCTTATCACCAACATAGGCAAAAATTTCCTGCAAACTTAAGCTGAAGCTGCTGCTAAGAGCGGGGGACGGAGTAACTCTTCTAGCCTCTATACCCCGAGTACCCATAGCGTGCGCTATTTTGAAGTGATCTAAGCGCCAACTGTAGGCCATCGCGGAGGCGAATACTTCGCGATGCAATTTTTCTTGACGCTCTCTTCGCAGCACAGCGCATTCGCAGAGCGTTGGATGGACGAGTCCATTTATTCGTGAGGAGGTTGGGTGCCACCTTAAGGTATTTTGAGGAACCAGCCAACTGTGGATAAGAACATTTAAACTAAGACATACTTTTTGTCCACAAAACTGCTTCTGTTAACGTATGTTTAACGAGAAACAGTGGATCCGTATCCTTTTGTGCATATATTAAAACATCCTAGCAACTCCCTATTTCATTCTAATATACAGGGTGATTTAAAATGACATTTGGCATTTAAAAATGTTACTATGCATTTATTTTATAACATAAACTAACCAGACCGGGTTTAAAGTGCAGGGAAAACATAAATATTTGTTAACCTTCCCGCAATTGGTGGCGCTAGTGTCGGGATAAAAGTAAAGATGGCGGCTATGAATGAAAAGGCATATTGCGTCTTGGAGTATGCAAAAACAAACTCTATAATTTTAGTCTAGCGGGCATTTCGTAGGCAATTTCATAAAGATTGCTCTACTGACAAAAGCATCCGTAAGTTGTATGATCAATTTCTGGAAACTGGATGTCTTTGTAAACGCAAAAGCATAGGACTAGTAACAGCAGACATGCTGAAAGGAGTTTGGGATGAGATTGACTATCGTCTTGACATTCTCCGGGTAACTCGACGGAGTCGCATAGAACATTTGTAATGCTAGAATCAAAAAATATTTGAGTTTCCCTGCATTTTAAACCCGGCCTGGTTAGTCTATGTTATAAAATAAATGCATAGTAAAATTTTGAAATGCCGAACATCATTTTGAATCACCCTGTATAAAGGTTGCCCAAATGAAAAGTGCACACCCCGAAACTCCGAACTCAGTGGGCCAATCAAAACCAATCTAAATAGTGAAGGGGTACATTCCCATAGTAAGCTACATCTTAGATTTGCCATATTTTATATGAGCGCGAAATGCTCCATTCATATTTTGACAATGTTTTGAGAACTCTGTCTGGCATAATGTTCATTATAAGAATCAGTTAAAGTAGATAGAATGCCCACTTTTCAAGAGGTGGGATGTCATCTTTAAAATCTTTTGTAAGAACTTTCTCAGTATTCCTACTTTTAAATGCAGCTCTTAATTTCCAGCCGTTAAAAATCTTTTTAGGCTCCTAGTGATTTGTGGAATACATGTTAAACAACGTAATTGTTGTTTCTGGAGTTAAGAGTCGTGGAATCTTTTCTTTTATGAGAACGCTTATGCTGACAAAGTATGTCTGAGTTAAATTGTTGTTCCTATTGAAACCATCAACTCTTTTTTTATGCAGAAATTAGACAATGATTGCCTTGATATTACCTTGTGACATGCAGCTTTAACATTGAATGTTTGCGGTGCATTGGATTATAGGCAAACATTGAGAGTTTCCTTCTTTAATTAGTACCCTATACTTTGTATTAAACATAGTTTCATTCATTTTAGAGTTTGCCTTATTTTAAATTAATGTTTTAAATCTCTAACTTGGCCAAGATTTATTGTAAATAGATTTTAGCTGTTATTTAATTTTTAATCGCTTTCAAATACACTTCAATAAATTAATGTAAGGATAAATTCTGGATTAAGTTATCGCCTACGTGATTCGCAATGATTTTATATTCTTCGAGTGAAAGAAAATTGAAATCACGTATTTAGCATCTCAAAAGTGATAATTGAGTAGATTTTACGGTTTAATAGATTTTCTTTCGAGTTGAGTACACAAAGCTCGCCTAATATCCATTCCCTAATTTCATTGGAAAGTTTTTCGAACAATTTCTACGCTTAAATTTCCCAGTGTTCGCTGATGCGCTCCGATTGTGCTGATTCTCACGACGTTTACCCTTAGGACGTATCTTTTTGAAGGAGATACTTTCTTGCTTGTTGCGCTATACAAGTTTATCGTATTTCCTCGATGTTAGAGGATCGGCTGTCCGTTTTTCCGAAAACGTAGGAAATTGCCTTCAGTGCTTTGTGACTTGTCTTCCGCGTAAAAACATATCCGCTTCAAACTTTTAACCAAGGAGATTTTTTTTTTCAGTCTCTTCCTCGCAGCATTTTTTTCTTTTTTTTTACAGTTTCAAAAAATGATCTCCACCCTCGTTTTGTGCTTTTGCTTGATTCTCCCCTCCTCTTTTTCTTCTATGTAGTACATTCGTATATGTTGTTATTTTTATATTATTTTCAACCGCGCCCTTTTCGGTACATTCTGACACAGTAAATTCAAATTTAACATTAATGAGCTATCGATTGAACCAAGGCACTCTCTTTTATTTTCAAATGCTCTTCTAGACGATGTCAGTGAGCATAAAAAGCGACAGGGAAATTGTATTAAAACCATCCGTAAAATAATGAATTTTTCATCGGAAAATGAGACATCCGTTATGATTGATTGAAAGCGTTCAAATCGCTAAAAGTCCAATTTATAAAAGTTTCAAGTAAATGCTTTTTTTATAATTTTAAATTAATTATCTACTACAGAGGGTTGAGGCAATTAAAATTAATCTTCGAGATACTGTTCCTCCTCCACATCTGTTGTGTTCAATGTGATTCAAATAAAATACAGTATATGGATATAGAAAAAAAAAATCAACCCAAAGTTTAATAATGGAATTGACACAAAAAAATAAATACATCCTTTCATCATGGTCTTAATTCAATAGTTAGTTTTATGGATTTAAATGGTTTATCTTTGGTTAATCGTGATATTTTTTTTATAAAATTAGAACAATATGGTATAAGAGGCCGATGTTTAAATTTGTTGATAGGAATGTATACGAATAGAATGGAAAAAGTAAAAGTAAATAATTCTAAAAGTTCAGTTTGTGAGGTCACAAATGGTATTCCTCAAAAGTCAATATTAAGTCCAATAATGTTTAACATTTTTATAAATGATCTACCCTATTATGTCCCAATTTTATATATATGCAGATGATGTTGCTTTGCAACTATGCAAAAAATGAACGCAAAGTTTTAAAAGAGACGCAGAAAAATATAGCGTTAACAATTAAATAGATAAAAAATAATAAGATGAGTTTAAATCTGAAAAAAACGAAACACATTTAATGAAATTTATAATTCCACATAAAGAGATGATAATTTCTTGACTCAAATTTTTTTTTCATAAGATGGAGTATATGGAGAACATGGAAGATTAGAAAGGTAATTGTTTATGTAAAGGTCCAAATATCCAAGAAGTTAAAAACAAAATATTTAAGATTAGATATCGATGCCAGTCTATTATCGCATATTCACATTAATAATTTGGTGTCAGATTACGCAAAACATTATATTTGATGTTTTTGTTAAATTTTGCTGTCCCCTAAAAGTTAGAAAATTATTATATCATACACACTTTGAATCATACACAACACTATGGGCTGTTGATTCATCATCATGGAGCACATTTTCCAAACGTAAAAGACTTGCAAGATAGAATTTTAAAGTCGATGTTGCTGGAACACAATTGGAAGAAAACAACTTATAAAAAATTAGGAATACAAAAAGCTACAGATTTGAAGAATTTTTGAATATTATAGAAAACTTTTTTCAAAAAAATATTTAGTTAAAAGAGAAAACCAATATGGTTTAAGAAGACAATTAAATTATTTAGTACCAAAAATCTATAACTTATATGTACAGTCAACCAAAGGAAATAATCCACACGACTTTATTACTTAATATTACATTTCATGCTAATGTGTTGTTTTAATAGCTTTTTTAGTTATAATTATTTAAATTTAATAATCTTAATAATGTTAACTCTAAATGTAATATTAAATTATTAAAAATAAATTAATATTGAAACGGTAAAACTTAGAGTAAAATTCAAGTGTGGATTATTTCCCTTTGACGACTGTACAAGAGAAAAAGTATGTTACATTCTATAGATTTTTAACAGACTCCAACATGGCTGTTAAGTTTAACAAAATATAGATTATTAAAAAATTGTTTATTAATCTGGAAAAATTATTTGTGATATGAATTAACATTGCAATTATTATAATTAGTATTATGTCAGGAGAATGGGATCAGCCTCGGTGGCTCAGTGGTTGCGTGATCGCCTCTGATGCCCGAATACGCGGGTTCGATCCCGCCCGAGGACGACGAGGATTTTTTTCAGGGGGAAAATCTGAGATCACGCACTTCCTTCGGAAGGGAAGTAAAGCCGTTGGTCCCGTGTAGTCGCTTGCCGGTTGCACGTTAAAGAACCCTTGCGAGGCAAAATTTGCGGCCCCTATAACGCCGTCCTGAAATGGCCATAGCAGTTGAAAAGGACGTTAATACCAAATAAACTAAACCAACCAACCAGGAGAATGGGCTTAGCATTAACAGTATCAAATGTGCGCATATTGCCTTTACCAATAAAACGAATCCATTTACAATGCTTATACTGTCGCCAATGCTACCATTAAGACTATCAATCAAATGCGTGATCTTGGAGTCATTCTTGACGACAACCTCACTTTCAACCCGCAGATAGACCATGTACGTACTAAAGCTCTGCGTTGGGCAGGGGCACTTATGCGTCATGGACATACCTTTTCTACTCCTTTTCTGTTACTTTATAAAAGTATTATACTCCTGCAGCTTACGTACTGTAGTGAGGTCTGGAATGGTTGCACCCAGGAGCAAGATATAGTTCTCGATAGAGTGCAATTTATCTTCCTCCAGTATCTCAAGCGAAAGTTCCCAAATTACGATAACTACCTTACACCATTACGTGACATCGGACTACAAAGAGATATGACTTTTCTACGGAAGATCATCAAAGGATCCATTACCACAGACTTTGTACAAGATCTTCATTTCTATGCTTCTATTCGCCAAAATAGGCAATCTTCTGCTCTTTTCAATCCGCCACTTTATAAACATGCCCATGCTCAACGGTCAACGATCTACAGGATCCAGTATGAATACAATCTGTACCATTCCGATTTTGATATTTTTTAATTACTTAATTTCTTACTCTTTTAATGTTTCTTTCTCTTTTAATGTTCAATGTTTTAAGTTTATTCTAATTTTATTTTGTAATTCTTCATTTGTAATTCCTTTTCAATGTTTGGCATTTATGTTTCTTTTTCTATTATTAATTGTATGTAGTCATATTTGAGGCGTTGAGCGCAAAAGTGGCCCAAGCCGAAAAAAATATGTTCTGAGAAAAACCACAGAATTCTTCCCTATTTTGTATGCAAAATGGAATTTAGCGAACTAAATGTATGCAAAATGGAATTTCGCACACCAAACTATGGATGGGCCACAATGGCACTGTAAAAAGCAATCTATCAGCAAGTTATTTCCACATGTTACTCTTTTTCAACATTATTGTTGATTGGGCCACTATTGCGATCAACGCCTCATTTTATCTTGCATCCTTTTTAATTTAATTTATTTTGCAATGCCGTCCGTATTTTCTTCTTAACACTGTATTGTTGCCCATGTTTTACAGTTTTTTTTAATTATTATTTAACTTATTTTAAATCAATTTGTAATCAGTTTTTATATTTTATTTGATCAAAATTTTGGCAATATGCAAGATTTGTTAATCTTTTGTTTTGTGTACCTCTAACTGTCTTGTCTTGGCACTTTGGTGCTGTTTGAACGGCAATAAACTTGTATTGGATTCCAGTGAATTAAAAAATATGAATTGAATTATTATTATTAAAATTGTGATTGTAAGGCTATTTTTATTCTTCCTATCCCTAAAATTGTGAAACCGACCACTTATCTCTTTTCCTGCAAAGATTCTCGAAACCTTCGTTGCTACTCATCTTTCAAAAAATTTGTTGATCCTTATCTTCCTGATATTCAGCACGGCTTCCGCAAGACCAGATCGACCGAAACTAATCTTACTGTGTTAACTTCTTACCTCTCGAAAGCTATTGATACTCTTCATCAAGTGGATGTAATTTACTTGGATTATTCTAAAGCCTTTGATAAGATTCATATTGACCTTCTTCTCCAGAAACTAGAGATTATGGGATTCCAATTCAATATGCTATCCTGGATGCGCTCCTTTTTAACTGATAGATATTTTATGCTTTATCCTGTAAATAATTTCTGGAAATTTGGTAAAATCAATAGTGGTGTTCCTCAGGGTTCTCCCCTGGGACCGCTGCTATTCAATATCTACTCTCCAGACCTAATAGCTTCTTTACCAACTAATGATGTTCAAATTCTAATGTATGCGGACGATCTTAAAATTTTTTCGTGCATTGACAGTTGGCAAGACTGTATTAAAATGCAAGAAACGTCAGACTCAATTCTCTCCTGGTCTAAATCGAACGGATTAAGTCTTAACTCGAGCAAATCACACGTAGTTTCTTTCTCCAGGAAAGTAACAAATTTTATTTTTGATTACAAGATTGGTCATGATATCATTGGGAAAAAGAATGAAGTTAAAGATTTAGGCATTTTATTTAATTCTAACTTATCTTTTACCCCGCATATTGATAACATCATAAGAGATGTCTCCCGTAGAATTGGCCTCTTGAAAAGGCTTACCGCATTTTTCAAAAATCCATTACCTATCGTAAAGTTATTTATTTCTATTGTAGTTTCTAAAGTTACATATGGTGTGTTAATTTGGTTTACTCATCACACTCAAAACTTTTTACTCCTACAAAAGAAATTTCTTGCATTTTTAAATTTTCCCTCAAAAAAATATAACAAGCATGATCTCAATATGGAATTTATAAATGTGTTTACTCTTTCCAATATCATTGGTAATATTTTTCTTAATGTCCTTAAGAGGTTTGTTTCTGGGGCTATTTGGATGCCCGAGCTTCTGTCATCTATCGGGCTGTCAGTTCCTAGAAAAAGTCGTCATAAGTGTCTTACTTTAATAACTCCTAGTACGAGGACAAATGTTGGTGAGATTACTCCTTCGTATAAACTTGTTACTTTGTATAATAAAATCCTTTCTCATAAAGATGTAGACATTTTTAATGACCCAACCAATTCTATTTTTAAGATTTTAAATATCTGAATTTGATTTATTTGTTCCGAAATGTAATCTTTTTCTTTTGATTCCTTCCCCCGCTTGGGTTTTATCACCTGTAGGGGCAGTTTGTATTTGCTTGTACATTCTGATCTGAATAAATTAAATTAAATTATGTTTAAATTTAAATATTCAAAAAATCATTCAATAAGTTCCAAAAATAAAATACCAGGATGGATCCTTAATCCTACAACTTTTAACTTAATTAAATCTAGATTTTTATATTGGAAGGGTTATATAAAACAAATGAATATGAAGAGATATTTATAGACAAAGTTTCTTTGTTATAATGGTTTTTGTAAAATTTGTAGACTTTTGTATTTCTATGATATCTAATATTATTTTGTTTTTGTTGCTTATAGGCCCTTTTTTCCATACAAGCCCTGATGGGGCTTCGGAAATTCGGGTACTAATTTTGCTTTTGATCGAAAGGAATTTGGAATTTCCTTTTGATTTTGTTCTTTGAATTTTGATTTTTGTACATTTCTAAGTAAATAAAATAAATAATAAGCATACTCATTATTATTATTATTATTATTATTATTATTATTATTATTATAAAATGGTTAAAAATAAGACCATTTTTTAAAAAGAAATGTAACAGTTGTGTTCAATAATTAACGACCAGTTGCTGTATCCAATTTATTGTAATTTTCTTTGTGTAGATGTCGTTCGTCAACCAGTGGTAATTGCTATGGAACATAAAGCTTCAACAGGAGGCAGCAGCAATTTTCAACCTCATTTCCTTCTGCTTTTTTTGATTTTTGAAAATTTAATTCTAAAATATAATAATTGAAATTTAAGTTTTAAATGGTAATTTAAAACTGAATATTGTACAAATGAATTGCAATTAGTTGATGCTTTTAATATTAAATGTATTTGCCTGATATATAATTCTAGATGGTTTAAGTTTTAGTGTTTTAGTGGAATTTCCTATACACTGCTTGGCCAGATTATCATGATCACCACATCAGTACTTCGTTCGGCCTTCAATACTGCGGCGATTCTTGTTGGTATTGACTCCACGAGATGTTAAAAGGTGACACGAGGAATCTTACACCATGCCTAATGAATAGCACTGTCCAGTTGTGTGAGATTTGATGGTTATGGAACCAGCTGCCTAATGGCTCTTTTAACTTCGTCCCACAAATGCCCAATGGAATTGAGATCTGGTGTTTATAGGGGCAACCTAAGCAAGGTAAAGTCTCCCTGATGTTCTTGAAACCACTCCTGCACAATACGAGCACTATGGAATGGCGCATTGTCTTGTTGGAAGAAGCAATCTCCATTCGAATACGCCATCAACATGATAGGATGAACTTGATCAGCAACGATACTTAAGTATTTCTGCTATTCAGACGTTGTTCCACACAAATTAAAGGACCCAAATCATGCCAGGAAAACATGCCCCAAACCAAAACTGTCCCCACCAGTTTGAAGGGTTGAACTCATGCATGTTGGGGTCCATGCTTTCATGCTGTTTCCGCCAAATTCTCACTCTGCCATCTGCATAATGCAACTGGAAACGTGGTTCATCGGATCACACGACTTTTTCCCAATGCTCGACTGTCCAATCCTTGCGTTTCTGTGCGAATTGGAGACGTTTTATCTTGTTAAATGCAGACATCAAACGTGTTCGAACAAGCCTTCGGCATCCATATCCCATACGATTGAGTGTACGACGAACAGTGCATTCAGAGATCATTTCAGAGGATCCCTAATTAAGATCTGCATGAATTTGATGCACTGTTGCCCTTCTATTGTGTTGAACCAGTCAGCCACTCTCCGTTCTGACCGAACATTGACTAATCGTTGACGGTCAAAACTCGCACGTTCAGACCCAGTTTTCCGGCTGACAGTCCCGCTTTTAAACACTTTAGCAACAGCCGCTTTTGAACATTTAACGAATGCAACTGTTTTGCTGATACTCGCTCCATGACTCCGAGCGCCAACACTCATTTCATGTTCAAAGGCTGTTAAATCACGTCGTTTACCCATATCTTCAGAAACAAATCATTGCTACGATTGTAATAAACAACCTGCTTTCCTATTTATAATGGTCTGGCCCTCTAGCAACTTAAGCGCGAAATCATAGCTAATTTGCCTACAAAAGTCAGGTTGCCATAATAATCTGACCACTCGGTGTTTATATACAGATTCCGCCAAAAACGTATAGGGTGGACATTTCAGTAAAAGAAAAACTTGTATAAATATTTTAATAGTAAACTAACTCATGAATGCAAGTTACCTTTGATCTCTACAATTACAAGAGGTATTCAAAGTGATTGCCATTAGTTTCAAGACGCTTCGGCGAACTGCTACTTTGGCCATGTTGGCCAAAACGTCCGGGGATTGATGTACATGCCATTTCAATTTCCTCTCGAAGGTTCGCCAAGGTTTTCTAACTACAGGATTTCCTTCAGGTTTCCCTAAGATAAAAGTTCTAAAGATATTAAATCAAGAGAACGTGCGAAGAACTCTTCGTCTCATCATGTGATACGCCACGTGAGTAATGCGAGTCATTCTTAAGATTCTTCCTATTCTAATCATTGAAAAAATGTTCTTTGGATCAAGGTTTTATTCTGTGCGTTCTTGTTGAGGCATCGATCAGGCTCACAAGATGTCATAAATTAAACCTTCAATATGATTTAATGAGCAATATTTATCACTGTTTTGCTAATGGGAAGTTAGAAGGGACTATCTAGTCTATATCGCTGCGTTTACATGTTTCCATCGAAATCAGCTAATTCACAAAATGCTCTTGTTTATATGCATATAACTTGATCCGGACCCAATCCGATAAGATGCCCTATGGGAATTATGAAGCGTTCTCTGGCGAGACACCAGCATCAATGGAATGTCCATTCTTAGCTAAAGATGAGGTCACAAATTATTCACTGAGGTATAACCACATTGAAGGAAGACTATGCTCTTTTTTTTATCCATCATTTACACTATTTTTAATGTCTTTCTTAATACTTCGAAAAACAAAAAACACTCTAAATTTTTTCGTATTTGAAGTTGAAAGCACAGCAAGCCCTTATACGTGAAAGGGTTGCACTCTTGCTCTGCCCTCGTACAAACTATTGTAAGTTACCACATTACCGTGACGTTCTAAATGATTTAACGCATGTGCACTATTATCCTGGTTGAACAGATTCGGATCGGAATGTTTACCTGCACTGAGTGTTACGTTTTCTAATTCAGAGCGCCACAAAATCCCAGTTAAAGAGAATACTAGTCTTCTCTAAGGGTAACTTAACTCCTGGGAAAGTTATTAAAGCCCCATTCCCTCCTGTCTATAACAAGACGGTAAATCCCAAGGGCTAAAAGTGAACCACTAAGGAATCCAAAAAGATCATTTCTTTATTAGCAAAAAAAGTTAAACAAACACGATAATAGATCTTTTTGGAAATAAAAGAAAAATAATAGTCAACACTTCTACGTAGAAGAGCAAAAGGTAGAGAAAACAATAGATCAATCCGAAGGCGAAGATCAGAGTCCGTAACACAGGTACAGTCTCCTGGCGGGAATGAGGATAACTAAAGCTTGTCGAAGAGACCCCAAGGGGCGATAATATTTGGGCCGAAGTCGCGGGCCGAACAAATTCTTGAGCCAAACGGCGACACATTTAAAGTAAGATAGTCCTGCTCCGATGAGGGCAGGTCCGGATAAGGTTGCTGAGCGCTCCAACAGTCCGTTGATGGGAAAAATAAACCCTGGAAAACTAAAGTAGAACTTGAGCAATAATGTTATAGCAAAGAAAGAGGAGGAGGAAAAGGGAGAAGAATAAGAAAAGCGGTGGGAGGGCAAAGAGGTGGGAAAACTCAAGGGAAAAAGGTACAGTATTAGTTTAATTAGTACTTAAGGTTTAGCATAGGACTTAGTCTGCAGTGAACAGGTGAAAGCTCCCAACGAGAAACAGACGGAGGAAATCGATGACTCCTTCAGGTAGTGTAAGAAAGCCACAAAATCGGCCCAACGAAATCCGACGACGACGCACGCTCCGAAAGAAGGATTGACGCTCCATCACGGCGATGAACGACGAGAACAGGAGACATAATGAACGAGGCAAAGCAAACCAAAGTAATAACACGAATAGCACGCAAAAGATTAATAAAAAGTACGGATAGAAGGAAATAGAAGGTAGGAGGCAACACTTGTCCACAAAAGAGATTTATTCAGCAAGGAGGAATAAATCTCTTTTGTGGACAAGTGTTGCCTCCTACCTTCTATTTGTTATGCATCCATACCTGCTCAAGGTCAGTTTTTATTTTATTAACAGACTTCAAAAAAGGAGGTTATCAATTCGATGCTTATGTATGTAATATTGTTGGAATTGCACAATATTCATATATGTTAGTCTATGTGGGCTTCTAAACTAGTATGCCAAATTTCATAAGTGTGTGTATGTATATATGTATGTATGTATGTATGTATGTATGTATGTATGTATTGTAACGTGCAAGAAAAGAAAAATTGGTTTTTCCGACACGTACAGCCAAATTCTCACCGCCAGTACAAACCGAGTTTCAAATGGAGGACGGCATTCTTAAAATACGGACTAAGTTAATTAAGGATATTAAGATTAAATAAAACTGTTAATTAAATTATTAACTAATTATTTTTTAATTACTATGAAATCCTTCTTGCAAAAATATCCCTTTTAAACCTTGTGGTCATCAAAAAAGAAAATCTGAACATAAACAATCCAATTGAATAAATTTTTTTTTTATTGCGGGATTTTTGTTTATTATTATTTTTTTTTTCAGTTTGATCAATTCTTTTTAATGTCTCATAAGAGGAACTTAGGCCAGTAATGAGGAATTTGTATGACAGCATACAAGTTGAGCAAGGTGAGAATGAACAGGATTGGATCCACAGTGAGTAGCCAAGCCAAATGTACACGCTGGAAGATTGACTAAGTCGGGACGAGAAGTGCTGGCCCAAGCGATCACAAACTTCTATAAATAAAGAATAACCGCAATAATATTCATTGGAATTAAAAAAAAGTTTAAAAAGGAATCAAAGAAATCAAAATAAAGCCTTTCACAGAAACGAGATCGTCTAAAAATCTAAGTTGACAGAACTGCGTTGTGGTAGGAAGTTCATAAGATGATGACAGAGGTCAAATCCAACGGCCAATCTTTTTTTTTTCAGGCTTCGGAAGAGAGTTCAAAAGACACAAAAAAACGCATGGACGCTATCGCAATACAGTGTTGTGTGCAAATAAAAAAAAATGAAAGGCATAATATATATAAGCATGCAGAAATTAAATCAAATTAACTTAGGAAGAAAATTCAATAGAAAAAGAGAAAATTAAGCGCAACTCACCTAAACAGCAACAATTCACGAACGATTATGACTGAACAACACAACCGGGAGCTAGCGTCGACATCGAATCATCTTCGGCGTGGCTCGGGGAATCAACCGACTCTAGAAATTTGCTATGTTCCATTGTAAAGGAAACTTGCAGAACAAAATGATAGTCGGGACTAGCTCCATTCTGTGCAACCGCCGAGATAAATCTGCTTTCAATTTATTTCTTCTTTTCCCAATAAAAAAACAAAAAAAACTCGTTTTCACGAGATATACACGAACGCGCGCATGCAAGCTAAAGCAAACACGCGAAAAAAAAAAATGTAAATGAGCGAACGCTCTAAAAGAAAAACCCTCAATTTAAAAGTGTCGTTATAACAATAAAAACGTAAAAGCGAAATAAAGAAATCTTTTAACAACAATGCGCGAAGCATTTTTCAAAATATCCGAAGAACTATTATTTTTCCTTACCCAAACAATTCAAAGCGATTATAATTCAACAAACTAATTCGCGATATTTTTCCAAAATAAAATTCTTCTCCTATTTTAATGGATTTTCCCATTTCACAATAACAAGCAAAACGATGTAAAGGTGTAGTTCCCTTACCGCTGCCGTAATTAATTCCTAAAACAGACCGAGATAAATAAAAAAACAAAAAGCTCGAAGAAAGGATGATTTAATATTATTTTTTAAATCTACTACCCGGTAGAACTATAAAGGTCCACACTAGTTACGGTTCCGCTCGTTTTTAACGTGGAACGATATGATAGCGGTTCGAAACCGACGTAAATTTTATCTCATATTATTCACTTATGTGTAACATTAGACTACCGGAGCCCTAACAAAAATGAATTCAGTAAAGACTTTTACCAAAAAGAAGTAACCTGGCCAGGTTTCCGTGTAGACGTAAACGTCACAGGAAGAGAATACATTAAGGAAACGGGGCTAAGTTCCATATCAGCTGAAAAATAAAAGGTTTCGGAAAACGTCATGTGTGCCCTTTTAATTTTTTTTTACGAGGAGAGGGCCACCGTAACCTCCTCAAGAGAATAAAAAGATTAAATTAAAACTAGGTTACGAACAACTATTTTCACATAGGTTTTTATCAAAAGTCAATTAAAAATTACTTAGTTCATAAAGAGCTTCCGTTTATCCGGGTCCAAATTGTATTTAATACCGTACGACCGATATTTGGGAGGAGATTAGGAAACCAGGGGGTAGCCCGGTACCACAAACGCTCGAAAAAGGTAAATTAACCTGCGTTAGAAAAAGGAGACACTTCGTGGGAAAAAAAACCGGTGAGCAAAAAAAAAAAAAACGCGAAAGGAGGAGTATGCACGTAACAGTATGTATGTATGTATGTATGTTTGTCCAAAAAAAATCGCTCTTAGTCCTTGTATTGTAGCTTATAAGGTATTTATGTCTAAATGATACGTATGTCTTGGTTATCCACCTTACTATGTATACGTTAATACTAAATGGATCTGATAAAGTTTAATCTTGATCGTGACTAAGATTAAGAGGCTCACTTGTTGACTGAAAATAACTAAAAATGAATTAAAAAATTTATTATGAAAAATTCCCTTCCCTCCCTTCACATAAGGAGTGTATAAGGCCCACGGGATAAAAAATTATCTACAATAAAAGGAAACATGAAAATTTAAAATAACAGAAAACATATTTTCCTTACAATTTTTAATCTGTAATATGTCCATAGCGAAATCTTGTAGAAAATATAAAGGGCACAAGTAAAAACTGCTACTCCTTATGAAGATAGGCACTTCTGATAAAAGTTTGTTTGAAATCCAATGATGAAATGAAGCACATGATAAAATGTTCTTGAAGAGACAATTTTGAATTTTGAAATGAGTCCAAAATAAAATTGTTGTCACAATTATTATTGTTTTCTTGCTTATCTTTTTGTGGATTGGGTATAATATTTAATTTATTGAAATTGAGGGGAAGATATAGAGTTATTTATAGTAAAGTATGTCTATTGTTACTAATTTGACTTTTAACGACTAGCAATTTTTCAGTTCCTTTTAATGCTAACCCTCCACAACTTTGCTGTTTTATCAAATAAAAGAAGTTTTTTCCCCATTGTAAACAGGGCGTTTGTCACTTCTGTATTATTGTGCTTGTTTCGTTTTTTATTTCAATTGCTTATATAAGATGCATTATTGAAGGAGTGGGTTTATATCTTGCGAATCGTGAAGATTTCTTTCATGTTGAAAAATGAGTGCGTAACACTCGAAATACGTATTCATGGTGAATAAACCTTGTTGTGAAAAAGCGGGGGCGGGGGCCATTAAATAATGCCTACGTTAAAAGGAATACTTAACCGAACACTGCAATCCACAGGTTTGTATATTTGGTGACAAATGAAAACAGACTCTAAAATGAATTATATGGCCAAAGAAAGTGTAAAATCTGTTAACAGATAACACGCGTCTCATTATATCCGTAGATGTGATTTGAATGATTATCTAACATCAAACGGAACCATGGATACGAGCCAAATTTATATAATAATAATTGGATGTTCTATGAGGATTTTTATACACGCCATACCTCAGGTGTTTATATGTTAGAATATTTTCATCACAAATTTATATGTTTTTTATGTTAGAATTGAAATGTAGACAGCACAGAA
Organism: Rhysida immarginata; assembly: GCA_023313115.1. Classification (NCBI taxonomy): domain Eukaryota; kingdom Metazoa; phylum Arthropoda; class Chilopoda; order Scolopendromorpha; family Scolopendridae; genus Rhysida; species Rhysida immarginata. The sequence continues at coordinate 16,724 of JAHWFO010098252.1, read as the reverse complement.
GTCGCAATTCACAACTTTAATGTAGCACTTGGTTGAAGTGTAGCTACTGAACAGACAGGAAGTCGATGGTTTGGAAAATTAGATTAGGTGATCTGAACTTTCAAAAGGAGACAAGCGTTGGCCCAAAACAGCCACGGATAACGATCGATTGTAAATTGGAATTGAATCGGCTGTACGCCAAATGTTGCGAGGCATCGCCGACACTGTTCTTATGATTGAAAGCTGCTGAGGACAATGAGAAGAAAAATTAGATAAATACGTCTCGTGTAGTAAGGACACTGAAGATGTATTATAATATATATTAAGCTTCTATATTATAATGTATTATTACTTATACGCTTTACGAGATTACATCAGTGATCGTTCTTTCCAATTTATCAGTTTGTCATACGCGTCAAACAAGAGCTAATCTTTGAAGAAGAGCAAACCCAGTTCAAGCACAATTAATGCTCAGCCCGTTAATAATCGGTAAAGCTATTAATAATGATATTTGAATAGTTGAAAGCCCTGATTACCTCATTCGTCGACATTAATTCGAACATTAAGCCAATTAAACTATTGCAATTTTCTGCAAACACCTACATATGCTTGACAGTAATCACTTGAACATA
>JAHWFO010098252.1:0-15713 GCA_023313115.1 Rhysida immarginata | reverse complement strand
TTTTCGTACATTTTCAAAGTTGAATCAATGGAACCTTTTTTAAGGTTTTCAAAAGCAATTCAAAAATGTTGGTAATATGTTTCAAATAGTTTGTGACGGCGATTAGTTAAGCCTTTCGGTACTTAGTTATATCATTCCTTAATGGTTTGTATTTTCGCAGGATGGGATCGAGTCGTGCATTCAGATAAGCCCTATTTCAGTTTTAACATCTACGTCTGAATACGTTCAATGAGAATTGTGATTATTCGGTACACCTACATTAAATCTCTTACTAAATCTGAGTAATTATTAACTTTTGAATTACTTTTTATCCTCTTATTGGCTAGACCTGCCTCGGATTAAAATGATATCCATCTTCACCATCGGGGATTATCACTGGATACTTTAGACCCATCTTTTCTTCGACGTTTCCTTGCCTTGACGTAGAAGCTCTTATACCCTCTTGCTCTAGGCGAAGCTCCCGTGTTCAGTTGTTTCTGACGCCCGGATAACTTTTTGTTTTTAGCTACAGAATTTCTTTGACAAATACTTGTTCTTTCGCTTTCCTTTCCAAACACACACTTTCGCCAGTCGTCTGCACATTTGTTAGGGAGCTCAAGAGAGATATTCGTATATCTCCTTTGCCCTATTTTTATCGTCTGCTCTACTAATTTATGCTCATTGTTAATAATTCTTGGAAGTGAATCTTCTGTCATTGTATCATCATTTTGTGCTCATCTATATACAGGGTAATAATTATTGAGCTATATGAAAAAAAAACTTGATAACTTTTAAACAATTGGAGAGATTCAGTTAAAGCTTGGTGGTTGAATTCAAGGCATATTGGGATTTTTTTTAAGCATGCGCACTGTGACTGCTGAACAATATGTCAAAATTTTAGAAAATGATCTCATCCCTATTATCCAAAGTGACCCAGATTTCGAAAAGATGTGATTCATACAGGACGGAGCACGACCCCATCGGACCATAGAGTGTTTGAAGTCTTGGAAGAGCAGTTTGGGAAGCGCATTCTGGCTTTGGGGTACCCAGAGGCCACTGAAATGGGAATCGCTTGGCCGCCATATTCTCCTGATCTCAACCATTATGTATCATTTTTGTGGGGCAATATTAAAGACAAAGTTTACGCAAATACCCCGGAACCATCGCTAAGCACAAAACAGCCATTCAGGAGGTCATCGAAAGCATCGATGTCTCGACACTTCAGCGAGTTTTGCAGAATTTTGCTCTTAGTCTGCGCCACATCATAGCCATTGATGGTAAGAATATCGAACATGCCATAAACTAAATCCCCATATATATAGTTATTTTTAACATTTGAATAATATTTTTGAATGAATAGTTTTTGAAGATTTGATTTTTTATTTCATATAGTTCAATAATTATCAACTTCTAAATAAAAGCCCTGTATGTGTGTGCCCTGTAGACTCAAAACTACTCGACCGATTTCGTTGATAATTACAGTTCTTATTAGTGCAGGGAGTGTTTAGAGAGTGGTTCGAATGAAATCGATAGGCAGCACTGTTGTTTTTGCATTTAGTATGAAATAGGCTTGGTTTATGTGTGTTTGCTTGCATGTGCGAACAATCAGCCCACGTGTTGACTTCAGAGGAAAAAGAGGAAAGAGTGAAGTGGTGCCATGAAATGCTCGAAAGCTTCCAACAAAGCGAATCACGTTCAGTTTACAGCATTCTAACAGGTGATGAAATTATAAATTCTTCACTTTGTCTACGAATAAAGAGCAGTCAAAGAAGTGGGTACAAAAGGAGACTTCCGCCGAAGAAACCGAAAGGAGCTCGAAGCGCTGGAACGGTTATGGTTACTTCTGTTCTTGCACTAATCATATGGCAACCATCCCTATGCAAACTTGAAATATTATCACTGGAGAATGGTACGTGACGAAGTGTGGTCCATAAGTGTTACAAAAGTAGCGAGAAAATCACCCAAGAACTGAATTTCGAAGTTGTTTTGACATGAACATAAAGTTCCTGCTCGGACCTTTTGGCGAATCAGTGTCTCCCGCTCGAGTCATCCACCGTAGTCGCCGGATCTGGCTGTCTGCGACTTCTTTGTTTTTCCTCTCGCGAAAAATAAGCTTCGTGGATTTCGATTTTCTGACGATAGGACGCCGTAGATGCATACTTGGACGTAATTTCAGGTGTCTCCTTTGTCTCTATTGTATATAGTTTAAGTTTCAAGTTTTTCTTTTGTCTTTGGAAGTTGGGAATAATGACTTGGTCTTCGAAATAAGAATCTGTTATTTCATTTTCTCATTAGTCTTTCTGGTTTAGAGGTTCTTACTTTATTTATACTTCATTTTAAACGAGAATTTGATGGGAAATTCGGGGTCAAGCTGAAAAATAGGAGGAAGTAGAAAAAACATTTGTTCCGAACTATTTTCTATGCGCGAATAAGGGGTGTGAAAGAAACAATATCCGCCTCCAGCTAACCTCAGGATTTACTTGCAAACCGCAGTCACGTGATCCTTCACGAAAGGAGAATGAAAACGAAATTACTTTGCACTCGTTCGCTTAAAACAAAATGTGACGTCACAACTCGATTAACAGGCGCATTCGGCGTTCGTTTTCGGCGAGCGCTTTGTTATTTGCGACTAAGAAGAAAACGCGTTCGGCACGCAGCAAATCTGGCAGATTCAGAATGAACATGGCGGCGTCCAATGTGATGCGCAGCTATCAAAAGAAGCTACAAGAGCCTTATCAAGGCGCTCAGAAAAGCTCAGTGTACTCTTGTGTTCTTGGCCTTAAGGAAAGCTCTTATCGCAATCGCTCAGTTGGTCTTTTGCTGTTAACTTTTATTTGATGTGAACCAAAATTTTGCGATCCGTTGTTTTTTTCTCAATATTTGTAAAGCACAAATCAGTGTTTGTAACGCCTGAAGCTCCGACAAAAGAGCATTCGGCAATGGTTACTCAGATCCTCAGATAAGCTCTCAGAAACCATGTAACTGCCTCTCAGATCCGAGTCCCGACAAATTCTCCTACAAAATAGGTATTCTATGCGGAGAACTATATTTTTAATTGTTACCTCCCGTAATTGAGAAGTTAATTGGACTCTAAGGAATTCCTAACGTTAGTTGACGTCGACTACAGAACAAATAAATCAAACAACATAAACAGAGCGAAAACTCGAGTTACCGAGGAGTTGATTTCATGTAGTTTTGTTAGCTTATCATACTTACAGAGCTGTTAAAATCATTCGGCACAGAGACTGGAAGTTGCTCAGCGATCGTTGTCTCGTCTTCAACATCTTTTGAGAATTATCCGATCAAACGAAGCAAATAATCTTCTTCTGAAAACAGACGCAGAGTACGCAGGCAGAAGACTCGTGAAATCTTAAATAATTTATAGCACCTCCAACAAACAATACAGACTCAAATATCTGACAATTTCGACCGAGTTCGGTTTGACGACTACGCCAATCTTTGTCCTATCAGTTTTGAAAGATACGCAATTCTATAATTTTTAAACTTTTATTCAAATCTTTTTTCGTTCTTCACAAGTTATATGCAAATTTCCATCATTTGAATGCCAACGACCTGCTTCTCTTACATCCTGTTTCATGGGCGGCTCGCCCGTTAGATTTGCATATTGCAAAATTATCGATTCTTCATCGAATTATGTTAGAGAAGATGTGGATTCCAGGCGCCATCTATTGGAAAAAGCGAACAGAAGCTTCTTTAATAATGGAATTTTCAATTCCTTCCATACCGCAGTGGTGTAGATAGAGGTTAGGGCGCCCCCCTGAGAGTAACAAATAATGCACATCAAAGTTACTAAAACAAAACGGTATAATGGAAAAACATTTTTTTTTTCAATGAGTAGTACAAAAAATGCCGTCCCTTAAAAAGTGCTACCTGGGGCGATCCATCCCCTCCGCATCCTCCTCTCTCGCTACGCCTGAAATAATGCAACCATGAATATTCTCCTAATTATAGACTATAATAATAGTTATAATCTTCTCCAATTTAAGAATAAATGGTCCGTAAAGGCAAAAAAATGAGTAAATAACGACGTTATTACGCGTACCTTCTAATATTATTTCAGGGCCAATAAGAAAGTAATAACTGACGTTAATTGTCCAACATAAACTAAATATATTAACACGAAAACCGGATGGGGAAATTCTATAACCTGGACACTGGTGGTCCTTGGTTCGACCAGGGAATTTTCCCTTCTGTTTATCATGTTAATCTTCCTGGTCAGTAGATACATTTTTTGAAATTTAAATAGTGCTTTTTTCCATACTCAATGAAGTTTGATACTCTTGACTTTTCTCCAAGAGTTTTTGCTTCATTCTCTCGAAAAGAAATAGTAATTAAAAATGAATTTATAACCAGAAAAATATTTGTGGATTAAAGCGACAGACGGAATGAAATGAGACATCTCATCCAGAACGGAAATGGTCCATGCAGGTATTCAAAGGGGAGGGGTCTAACGTTTGCGAAGAATTGAAGAGGTTTATGGTAAAAGGCTTATCTCTGGTTATTGTAAAAATAGAAATATTGTTAGCATGGGGTGTTTTACCATATTTAACGTTGTATTAGATGCTAGATAGTTCCATATTCTTATTGGAAGCAGTTAAATATACTGATCAGCCAAAACATAATGAAGACCGTGTAAGAAAGCGTTCGTCGGAGTGACGTAAATGGTATTTGAAAAGATGCGAATAGGACAGTGATTGACGATTGCTAAGAAGCATGCGCAATCCGCTATTTAGAGGCGCTGGAAAATAACGCAGGACGCGTCAAAACACTGGTTGCTACTCTGTTGTTCGATTTGCATAATTTGAATAAAAGTCACGTGTTAAGTAAAAATCAGTAGCCGAATACACGTGCAGGTGTTTTGCGAACATTGCCGTAAATCTTTAGTCTCTCTATCACATATCATCTGCAGAGACGTCATTTGAGTGATTACGATCGTGGATGAGCTGTTGGACGGCTTGAGGAGGGCAAAGTGTGACTGAAGTTGCGCGAGCAATGGCAACACTTCCTAGAGAGAAGGCCTGCGGACAAAGGGTGTATACTTTGTTACATCATTATCAAGCGGCCAAATTAATTACCTATTATTGGTAGAAATACGATTAACAATAGCTGCTTGATGATGATGTAAAAATGTATACACCTTTTATCCGCAGGCCTTCTCTCTAGTAGATGTTGGCAATGGGCGTTGCGAAAAATATTGTTTCTCGTTTGAAAACTGCTGCTGCCACCAGAGGATCCGCTTTACGTGTGCATGGGGTTGGTCGTCGAAGGAGCACAATCGCTCGGGAGGACCGCAGCATAGCCCTTTCAGGAAAAAGAAGAAGAAATCAGACACCCGCACAGATAGCCGCAGATCTTGCCGCTGCTACAGGCGCTCAAGTTTCTGCCAGAACCATTTCCCGTCAGTTGAATGATGTTGGGCTGTATGCACGGAAGCCTGTCAAATGCATTCCACTATCTCCACTCCATCGACGGAAGAGATTAGAGTGGTGTAACGAGCATCGTGTTTCAGGCGATCAGGAGTGGTCCATGGTGACGTTCTCCGACGAGTCTCGGTTCACTAAGCTGGGCATCAACTGATCTGGCGTAAAAAGGGAACTCGTTATCACCAACAACACGTTCGGGAAGTGCATCGTTTTGATCAAGGAGTCATAGTGTGGGGGATGGGGCATCATGCATGATGCCAGAACACGCCTTCACAACTTTGCATGAGGGTCTGTTACAGCAGCACGGTGTTGTAGGGAGATTCTTCTGGATCATGTTCGTCTTTTCCGTGGAGCAATTGGTAAAGACTTTGTGTTCATAGACGACAATGCCCGTCTACACAGGACGAACATAATATCGGATGTTCTTGAGAATGAGGATAACAAGCGTTTGCAGTGGCCCGCATACTCCCCAGACCTCAATCTCATAGAACATGCGGGGACGCTCTTGGTAGACGTGTGCTAAAGGAATCCCCCTCCCAGAACGCTACAGGAACTGACAACTGCGTTACAGGAAGAATGGGATAAGATCCCGACTGCTCTTCTCAACAGTCTGGTGGGAAGCATGCCAAACAGATACAAAACATGCATTGCGGTTCGAGGAGCCAATACTCACTACTACGGTCTCACATTTCAAACCGGTGACAAACAACCAACATTTTTCTTTAGTCACTCATTGATGCTTCATGATACCTCTTCTGCTTTTGCCATTATGTTCGCTTCCTTAGTTCAGATTCCATGCCATTTTGTGTTCATAAAGTTACTTTAATACGTCTACTGAAGTTTTGGAAACGTTTATTTCTTGGGATAGTATTTATTGACAAAATTGTTGCTGTTCCTTAGCAGTTGTCAAGCAGTGTATTTAAGAGCTGCCAGGGATAGTGAGGCATCATTTTGTCGACTACGTGTGCGCATAATTTAAAGAGACGGCTGATTTTAGACGCCTTTAAAAAGGTCAGATTGTGATGGTCGTCCGCGCCTAATCAACGAATGCGGACATCGAAAATTGTCCCGCCTAATCAACGAATGCGGACGTCGAAGACTGTCCCGTTTGGTGAACGCAAATAGGCGGCTCCCGGTGGTTCAATTGACAGCCGAATACAAATGCAGGTTCATTTCCATATCTGATCACACTGTGCATCGGGCTCTGTCTGCTGCAGACGCCCCTCAATACAGGGTGATTCAGTCAATTTCTGTCCATTTCAGTACTATGATTTATTGACCCATTAATGTTGACAAACTTAGCATTTCAGTATGATATTTTAGGCAGTTCGGAGTTTTTATTCCCGTGGAAAAGTCTTGATGATATGCTTAATGTGGCCACCACGAACATTTTGAACTGCTCACAGCCGAATGGTGAAGTTGTTCATAACTCTATCCAGGATTTCTGCATCGACAAGAGTGCAGCAGTCGACGATTCTTGCTGACCAGTTGTAACACCCTTTCATGGCTTCTGTTTTCACACTGGAAAGGGAGTCTTCTAGTAGGACAACGGTCCTTGCCACAAAGCCAGAAGTAGTTTGAGGAATATACTGATGAATTTTTATTGAGCACATCTGGGATGTCATGAAGCGCCAACTCACCAATCACTTCATAATCTACGGAATTGCGTGTCCTCTGCTTGCAAATTTAGTAAAATCTTCCCCCGGACACATTCCAAGAGATAGTGAAACCCATGCCACGAAAAGCTGTAGCTATTTGCATGCTAAAGGTGTAGGTGGTCATAATGTTTTGGCTGATCGGTGTATCTCAAAGCAATTCATATGAGAGATAGATCTCCTTTTTCCAAAAATTCATTCAATTAAAAATAATTTAATGCCCCAGGTGGCCATGGTTCGTTAAAAGAAAGAAAACATCAAATTGAGCAAACATAATCTTTATTTTACAGCTCAAAATTCTTACTATATCAACTACTGGTATGCAATATTAGCTTGGTGTATAAGGGCTTTTCAGATAACACCCTAACCAAAATCGCAGAGGAATGTAGTGGCCAAGCACTGGAAAAACTTTCGAGAAATTAGGCAATAGTTTGTGCTTATCAAATATGTTAACCAAATAAGAATTCCAAATGTTGCTATGGGATGACACTTAATCCTACAGTAAAGTTATAGAATCTAATTAATTTCTCTCTTGCAAAAACAGAAACTTTGTGGCGGAAACCAGTGCTGCATGGTCTACTCTGGTGAACTGATTCACGAGGTGCGCTCAAAAATTCCGGGACTGGTTGCGTATCTTTCCAACAAAGACAGTAAATTATAGCCCTAACATTCATAAATCAGCTTTTCAAAGGATTTTGATTCATGACCATTTGGGACTGAGAAAATACTCAAGGTGAGAAAATACTGAGAAAATACCATTTGGGTTATTGTGATCTTGTTAGGTCATCTGCGATTTTATCAAGAACGTTAAATTTGAGAACGAGCAAATTCAAGCAACGAGCAATCTGAGGGAGGACGTTCAGCGAAAGCGTCCAGATCTGTGGCGCCAAAAAAAGCTGAATGGTCTATCACGATAATGCACCCTCTCACCGAGCTCTCCTCAAATATGAGTTTCTTGCGAAAAACAATATGATTGCGCTTCCATACTCACCAGATGTGGCTCCTGCAGATTTGCCCTCTTTCCTATAATGAAGATCCAGTTGAAAGGTTGTCGTTTTGATTCGATTGAGCAGATCCATTGCGAATCGCAGAAGGTGCTTGACTTGTTTCAATAAAAAGACTTCCAGGACACATTCCTGAAGCGGCAGGAAAGCTGGACTCATTGTATGGCTTCGCAAGGGGACTATTTGAAGGGGACACTGTATAAATTATTTAAACAAAGTACTTTCTCTTTAAATGAACCAGTCCCTGAACTTTTTGATCGTTTCTCGTATTTTTTAATTTGCAAAATTTTTTTTCATGTTTTTATTAATGTATCCACCAGTTTTCGCTGTGATCCGTCAACCGCACATGTTTCAATTGTTCTCACTACTATTACAATTAGGTCTTCGTTAAAGCAGCATCGCTTTCAGCGACAACTCTGGCTATAGCTTAAGGTTTTCTGAGGTATCAACATATTCCTCATAAGAAATATGCTTTTCAGCTTGCTTAATACGAAACTTACCTCGCATATAACGTCATTCTCAGCATTACTGCAGTAGACATTTTAACGCAGCATGGCCACAAAAAGATAAGTTTTAACGTTGGAAGAAAATGATACAAACAATTAGGGAAGACACAACAAATCCACACAGATTGTGAAAGATTTTAACTTCAAGATTGCCTTCAAAAGTGACATTTCTCTAAAAAGGCCATAATTGAAAAAATCCCAAACGAATCCTATAAATTCACTTGTGCTTCCTGTGGGAAATACTAATAGGGGCATTCGCAAAGAAACATTAAAACAAGAATGAAATAACATGGAAAAATGCATCAAAAACGGAATAATTGGAATTTCCAGCTTTGCCGACCACTTCATAAAGGAAGAATATAACTGCAATACGATTATGTTTGAGATGATTCATATTTCTAAAGATATTAAGATGTTAGCTTTTTGGAGTCCATTGAGTGGTTCAATCAGCTACTTAATAACGACTTAGGTCTTATGCCAGTGGCTGACTGGATGCCATTTAGAAAACATATCATTACCCGATTGATTGTTCTATAATTCTGTTGTAATCTTGTTCTAAAAATTCTGTATGCGTTTCCGTGTTCTGTTCTCTCGTCATTCGCTGAGCAAGGAGGTTTGGCCTCCAAAATATATGAGTCAATTGTAATAAATTCGCTCTGTGTGGATTTTTGGTTTTGTGACCTCCCACTCCAGAAGTATCTCCAGGATCCAATAACTCGATAGCAGGAAATAATAGACAATTAGTTTAGCCTAAAACTAGAAAAATGCTTTAATTAACTTATAGTGTGATAATAGGGGCGCCCACTAAATAGGAATACAAAGTACAGAAATGAAGAGAAACACGCTAATGAAGCTAACACCATAAACAAATATCAATAATGCCCAAAATAGGACAGACAACCATTAGCAAATTGTCAGTACACAGCTGACACACTAATACAGAGGATCAATACACAACTATTGATTCGTAATCAGGCAATCAGTCTTTACCAAAGTGTACTTTATATTCATGAACATTTTCACTAGGCAAAATAACTATTCCAATATCTCACCCTAATGACTGAAGGAGAGAACTAACCCCTATTAATTATTAACCTCATAGTGACTGCTACAACCATAACACAAGGGACTGCAACTATTAACAAGAAATTCACTCACCGGCACTTAACCAGGCTCTAGCGCGATTCAGTTATCCGTCAGAATGACTATCCTATTATACAAGTTACCAACATGCCAATTAGGAACATTCAGCTCCCATACAATACATCAAATTGTTGGGCAATTCCATGGCAAGAGGCTTAATTTAAAAAACATTTTGCTTATGAATACATAAGCAACTCCCATTTGAGTTGTATCATTACGTATTTTCCATGGCATAGTTCTCCACATATGATGGAAACTACTATTAAACCATACATTAATGTTTTAATGATCAACATCTGACATTTAACACATAATGCATACATTCCATTTAGGGAAACAGCTCCATAAAATATCGTACCGCCAGAATAATTCAAGCTAATAGCTTAACTTCGACTATACATCAGCTTACATGAACAACTATGAAATACATTAAATTACTATTGCTTGATCATACAAATCATTACATTGCACTGTACATTTCTTTTTTAAAAAAATAAAAGCTTGAGGAACCAAATGTCCGTCCATCCAGCATTCTATGTGGAACTGAGGACACAATTGAGCGATTAACTTATCTCAATCATTTTCCTGAATAGCACTTAAATTTAGTCACTCACCACACGATATTTAACAATTCCTTTTTTGCATCAATTTCCGCTTAAGTTTAATCACATACCAAACGCTTTTTGGTGTGTTTTTGCAGCACGTTTTTTGTAGAATGATGTCCAGCCTTAAAACATTATCATGTTAAAATTATTTTTTTCTATCCTGATATGAAATTCAATCCGAACTGCTGCACCATTACCGGGAATAAGCGCTCCAACAACCAGTTTGCTATATACTTATCCCAACATTGCAACAGCTGGAAAACACAACAAAAAATTTCTCTACAAGAAATGCTAAATATTATTTACAGAAAATATCAAAAAATAGTCTGAATTAAAACAGTAAAATAAAAAAACAAAACAAAACTGACAAAGCATGTCACAGTTTCTTCCGAAATAGTTTGTATCCTAGCTTGATTGTCCAGTTTCTTGGCTTCAATCATGTTACATTGAAGGAAAAGTTAAAAGCGGTTCGCCAAATTGAGAACGGAATATTAAAAGAGCTGCCAAGGGTCGTGGGTTTGGCCTAGTTGATTCCACTGTCCAAACAATTTGGAAGAGCAAGGATAAAATTGTTGCTGCATTTGAACAGAATTGATCGAAACTTAAGCGGTTATGAAAACCTGAACGGAGCGACACTCGAATGAAGTGTCGACTGTTAATGATAGGCTCTCGTGAATAAATTCAAGTTTTAAACCAAATTAATTAAGTGTATCTTCTATATACCGATATTTTTCACTCCAATAGACTGATAATATGACTCTCGGTTATTATGGCACTCGTTTATAATGGCGTAATTTTTTTAGGTCCCTTGGATACCATCATAACCAAGTTCTGCTATACTTTCATTAATACTTAGAATTTCCCTGTAGATGTAGAATGAGGTCTAAGATAGCGCGCGCAATGACATGGCAGGAAACTTGGCGTGTCTGCTCACATTTGCAACAGTTCTGGACTAATTCGGCGTGAATTTAGTTCTGTTTTGTCCCATTTAGATGATCCAGAAGCATACTAACATCAAGATGACGTCCAAATTGGCTAAATCGGTTTCAGAGAAGCCGTCAGTGCACCAGAAGCACACCGTATATAAGAAGAAATTCACTAAAATTTTCACCGGATATCAGCAAGAAATTCTAATGCATTCTAACAGGGTCCTCTCTATAAAGTCACCTGATTATCGGGGTCCGAGCATCAATCCAACATTCATTGTCTCCATATTGGATTTTAACATCAGTGTTTTTTTCTTTTCTTGGAAACAATGAAGGTTGGCCCAGACCTGTCGTTGGCCTCGATAGTGATTGATGTGTGGTAACATTAGGATATATACATGTGAGCGCTTGTTTAATAATGGCTGTTGTCGTGCCATAGTCTCCAATGATAAGAGAATGCCTGTCCAATCGGCCTTCCTCCATTGTTAATGGGTCCCAAAAATCAGTCATAAAAAGTAAAGCACTTTATATAGTGCTTTAACAAAAAGCAGGATATAACCCCACCTGGCGACAAAATTTAAATTGTTTCAGTCGCTTCATAGCCTACAATCAAGATACAAGGGACTGTCAAAAAGTTCTCAGAATTGTTGTCTGGCCGGTGACTGGATACAGTATGCACATCGCAGCCTTAATCCCCTTCAAAGTACTTTCCTTGGGCACACACACACGCTTACTCCAACGAGACTGCCACTCCTGCAAAAAGCCCATGCGAAGTCTTCCTTTGAAATGGACTTGAGACCGGCTGTCGCACTTGCTCCGATCTCTTCTTTTGACGTTGACCCCGTAGTCCAATTTTCAATCTGTTGAAAAGCCAGAAGTCACAGGGGAGTACGGGGGTTTGGGTAGCACAGGGAATTTGCGTTGTGCCAAGAATTCCTGTACCACTAATGCATCTCCAGTTTCTCAGATCTCCCTCAGGGCATCTGAGCGGAGCCGAAAGAAATGTTCATTTCTGAAGCCACTTCGTTGATGGTTATCCTCCGATCAGTACGCACCAATTTGCGACGTTTTCAGGCTGCTTGGAGATTGTTGGTCTTCCCGACCGCGGCTCATCTTCGAGACTGTCCTGGCCCGCCTTAAACCGGTTGAATAAATCAAACACAGCTGATTTCTTAAGGGCATTATCTCCGTACACCTGTTTCAGTGCTTGCAGTGTCTCCGTAGGAGTTTTTCCAAACTTGAACATGAACTCGATGTTTGCTCTCTGCTCAAACTGTGACATCGCGCCAACGTGTGTTACATCCTCTTACAAGCACACGCTACAGCTCCCGAATGACACGTCCAAACACAGGTGCGCGCGCTTGGGATGTAGAGGGCGCTGGTTATAGAGCGGCGTTTTCCAGACTTACAATTGTCAGAATAAAGTGGAAAAAAAAATTCTAAACCCCTGTATTGTTTTGTTTTATTTATTATATATATTTCTTTTATTTTTGTTTATTACTTTTTTTGAAGGAAGAAAACGAACAATTGATGAATGCAATAAAATAATTTATAGTTTGTATAATAGGTTACATTAATACATTAAGCCTTTTCAATATAAAAAATTACAGATTTTTTTTTTATAAATAAATATAACTTTAAAAACAAGAGAGATATCTAGGTTATACAACAAATATAGAAAAATTACATTAAACTTCTTTTCCCAATTTAAAAATTACAGAATTTTTTTATTAATTAATTTAACTTTAAAAAACAAAAGTGAGTTAGATAATGCAACCAATATACATAATTTAGCTGAATTCAGAGTTTAAAATTTCTTCTCATGAGCAAATTAATGATAATTTTAAAATATCAATCTTTGCACTCTTGCATCCATCTCATTAAACATGTAAAAAAAAATATAAAAGAAGAAGAAGAAGAAGAAGAAGAAGAAGAAGAAGAAGAAAAATCTAAACAGTTTCTACACAAAAAAAATCCGAATCTAAAATTTATATTAAGAAACATGCATTTCCAAATATTAAAAAAAAATTAGTTAAGGCATCGTTATCCAACGATAAAAGGGTTTTAACATCAAAATGTTATGAGCAGTAGCGGTTCGTGACTATAATAAGTTAAGGGACACAAATACAAAATTTCAGGTTCATAGGCCTTTTCGTACAAAAGTTATGGCTTGATTTGTATTTGGAGCCTCGCGGCCCCTGCCGAGGCCTCAGGGGACTATATCAATTTTAGTGTGCAATAGCTAAAATTTTAAGCAACACATTATAAATATAAAATATTTCAGGTTTCTGGACTTCTGATTTTAAATTTATAGCTTGATTTGAGATTCAGGCCGCAACTCCCCTGCCAAGAGACTTATAGAATTTTTAATATAGATTAGCTAAACTTTTAAATACCACACTATGATTAAACAAAATTTCAGGACCGTAGGCCTTTCCGTTCAAATTTTCTAGCTTCAATTGTATTTGAGGCCGCCATGGGCCCCGAGGCCTATACCAGTCTCCTTGTATATTGGCTAGAATTTTTAAGTAACGCACTGTAAAAATATAAAACTTCAAGTTCTTAGGCCTTTTTTATTATTCATATGTTAGAGGTTATTGGTGATTTGGGCTTCAGGGCCCCTGTGGAGACCTAAGAGCCTTATACCAGTTTTTCGTGTATATTAGCTAAATTTTTTAGTAAACTGCTATAATTATACAAATTTTCAGATTTCTAAGCCTAGTCGTTCAAACATTATAGCTCTGTTTGTGTTTAGGGCCCCTACCGGCCCCCAGAGGAATATATAAGTTTTAGTGTATAAGAGCTAAAATTTTAAGTAACACACCATAAATATGCAATGTATTCAGATTTCTGGACTTCCGGTTCAAAAGTTATAGCTTGATTTGTGACTGGGGGCTCAGGGCCCATGTCGAGACCCAAGAGCCTTATACCAGTTTTTAGTGTATATTAGCTAATTTTTAAGTAATTTTCTGTACGTAAACAAAATTTCAGATTTCTAGACCTTTTCGTTTAAAAGTTGTTGCTTGTGTTTGGGGCCTGTTAGGGTTTGCTGAGGCCTATATTACTTTTTTGTATATTTGCAATATTTTTTTAGCACCATACTTTGAATATACAAAATTCCAGGCCTTTCCGTTCAAACGTTATAGCTTCAATTGTATTTGGTGCCTCGAGGTCCCTGGCGGGGTTCAAGAAGCTTATATCAGCTTCCTTCTATATTGGCTATATTTTTTAGTACCAAACCTAAAAATATACAATTTTTCAGGTTTCTAGACCTTTCCGTTCAAAAGTTATAACTTGATTAGTATTTGAGGCCTCGGGGACTTCTGGCGGGGCCCCAGAGGTCTACATCACTTTTCTTGTATATTTATTATATTTGCTTTGTACCACACTATAAATAAACAAAATTTCAGATTCCTAGGTCGTTCCGTTCAAATGTATTTGGAGCCACACTTCAACTGTAGTTGGGGCCACGGGACCTCCGGCGGAGCCCTAGAGGTTATATCACTTTTCTTGTATATTGGTTTTATTTTTTAGAACCGCATTACAAATTTACGAAATTTCAGGATTTTTGCCCTCTTTGTTCAAACGATAAAAAAGGAACCATGAAATTCATACAAGTGGCCCCTGAGGGGCCCCGGGCCACCCAAGAGGATTCGCTATATTTTTCTCACCGTCCTCTGTATAGGGCCTACGTGTGTAGAAAACTTCAAGCCTCTAGGTCAATCCTTTCAAAAGTTATGGCATCAAAATTTTAAGAGTAGTAGCGTAAGGATTCGCTATACTTCAAATAGAGTTCTTTAAATTCTGACGTCAACATTCAAACTCCGACGTCACAAATTGCTTAAACGCAATCAAAACTCCATAGACATGAAGGGAAGTCAGTTGGGGAAACCACAAAAACACATGGTTTGGTCTATCCTAGAGGATTCAATATATTTTTCGCTCCGTCCTCTGTAAAGGGCTTACGTGTGTAGAAAATTTCAAGCCTCTAGATCAATCCTTTCAAAAGTTATGGCGTGTGACATATATGTTACAGACATCTGTACCGTCGTTAATAAGGTTTTAGATGATGCTAAAACCTTAAAAAAATACTTAATATTTGTGTAATTACAACTGTTGTCTTTTAAGTATAGAATTTCCATAGTTAATCGTGTTGTAATCAATATTAAATTTAATTTCGTAAATAAGGTACAAAAAATCTACGAGTCAATTTGACTCCTCAGCCTGAAAATTGCGAGTCAAATTTCACAAAATGCGAGTCAAATTTTAGGTTCTTTTCTTGCTTTCATATTTTTACATGCATTAGCGAGTCTCTATAGTTAATTAGAAATATAAAAAAGACAGCATGTGACAAAATAAGTGAAATTAAAAAGTGGTGAGAAGGATATGGCCAATCGTATTCAAAATTTAAAGACTCATTTTTGAATCGCTGGTCAAAAATTCACGAGTCA
>JAHWFO010098251.1:64750-90967 GCA_023313115.1 Rhysida immarginata | reverse complement strand
GTATTGCACAATGAGGCACTCGCCGCCTCCGTAGGCGTCTCCGTTGCAGCGACTTGAGGACGAGCCTTCTCCTTCGGCGTAACGATGACTAAGCAGTCCCGATGCCCTCCATCGTTCGTTGCCGGGAGCTTCTTTTTCCTAGATCGTTCGTCGGTCGTCGCCAATTTCCTTCTAACTCTCCCACTCTGATCTCGCTTCGAGTCCGCAGTCGAGAACCTCGCTCCTCCCTCATTGGTTGCTGCGTCGTGATGCTGTAGATGACGCTGTCGACGTCGATTCCGTTTTCGCTCCGAATTGTAAAATATTCTAGAGCGAGAACGATCGACTATGTCATCGGAATCATTAAAATTCCGTGACAAGTGGCTTCTTGAACTCCGGATCTCCCTCCATCTGCCGATGGCTCGGGTACAATGCTGGCCCGACTCAGTCTCCTGCAGCGTTCGCTTATGTGGTTTAGGATCTGAGTGATTGTTCTTTTTGGATTTCCTCAACTCATTTCAATTTGATGTTATTCCACCAGTCTTAGGATGAGCGCCTACCTTGATCGCTTGTTTGATGTCGATGGGACTATCTCCTGTATACGGTGCTTCCTTCACCTTCTCCATTTGGCCAGATTATTGGAAGTTCATCGATGTTGCCGGCTTCCCTGTCTTCAATCTTAAATGTGATCATGGCTGTTTCCTTTCATCAAGCTTCAACGACTAACGTTTCGTCAGTCGACGTTTGTTTCATCTAATGGATCCACCAATCTTTCCAGAACGTCTGCGCCTAGTGTAAAAAGGAGGCCTCGTAATCGAACATGAACCGAAAGACAAGTTGGTCGTTTTAATTATATTTTTTCCGGACAGCCTGTCGAAGCTACCTCTTAATTTTTTTTTGTCACCATTATTATTTTTTTTATTATGAAATGTCAATTTTAAAATAACCAGTTGCTTTGTTTTTTTTATCTTTTCTTTTTAGCGTTGCTCATCTCTTCGTTCCTTCTCCTCACTTCCCTCAGATGACTGCGTTCCTTCCCTCTTTGTTGTCTTTGTTCAGTAATAGAATCTTTTCTCGTTGTGTTGTGTGAGTATTCCTTTTTCGTTTTCCCTGCCCTTTTTGTCTCGTTCTTTGCCCTTACTGTTTCGTGTTGTGGTGAGTAGTCGTTAAGTTTATTTTTATTTAATTTTTCTCTACGTGTTTAAAAGAAATATTTTTTTCTCTCTCTCTGGCAATTTGAATACATCCCGTTTTAGCTTCATTCAACTGCTCACTAGAACCACTTTCGGGCTAGTCCTGTACTCTCTCACTTCAGGCCCAACCTATATGATTGGAACTAAGCTTCTTCTGGGTATCTAGACGGTGTTTTTACAAAAAAAACGACTCAACGCTGATCATCGGATTTTTTTGTCTTTGACCCACTACGAACCTGGTT
The DNA here is from genome assembly GCA_023313115.1 of Rhysida immarginata. Classification (NCBI taxonomy): domain Eukaryota; kingdom Metazoa; phylum Arthropoda; class Chilopoda; order Scolopendromorpha; family Scolopendridae; genus Rhysida; species Rhysida immarginata. Next base: position 89,553 of record JAHWFO010098251.1, on the reverse strand, counting down.
CTTCTCGATCTGACGCACACTAAACCTGTGGTTTTATTTTTGAAGTTTTTAAAATATCCCTTTTGTTAAATTTTTATTTTATTTCCAAATGATATCTTGATTCTTTTCAGCCTTCCATACAAGCTCTACAGACGCTAGAACTCTTGAGTGACTTTCTCAGACTATTTGGTGTTTTAAATCAACCGGACTTCACCAGATCTTTCAGTCTTCTCCTTTTTCTGATTGTGCACCTTACTCTGATCATCCTTCCGTCTGAGTGTACTACAGTTACCACTTATTCAATCTAGCTTTATTTACGGCTGTATTATTGTAATTTTTTTTTCCTCTTTTCCTCTTTGCTTCGTTTTAATAGCAATAAAAGGAAAATTTGTTCATTTGGATTTCAGTCTTAACATTTATTTTTTTTTATGTTAATTACCTTCAGAAAATAAAAATAAAATAAAATTAAATTAAAATAACATATAATCAAAACTATTAAAAAGAATGTGGGTTAAGAAAGGAATATGAAACGTTTGTAACTAATGGTTAATTTTAATGATTTATTCAAACTCACTACGTAAGTCTTATAAAAATTAGTTTCACAACTTGAATTTTTTTCTTATCGGTCTCGCCTTACCTTTTCCGTCGAGTTTGGCTGAACGAGTCGGAAATAGTTCCTTTCCGGCACGTTACAATGTATATATATATTTTTTTAAGTATGACCGTGCATAACTTTTTACCGTGTAGTCCGATTTTGATTCTTTTTTTATTAGATACATTATACCTAGAAATTGGTCCCATTTAATTTTGAAAAAAAAATTCCACCCCTAAGGATGGAAATATGGGGGATGACTGATTTATACGTATTGAGTTTTCCCTCCTTTTTAATCGATTCTCTTGAAACTTTTATATACTTGCGATAAGCTATTAAGTACCGAAAGGTGCTTTATGCTATCAGTGTGGGGAAACGTGTCTGTCTGTCCGTCCATAACTCTAAATCCTCCGAGGCTATGAAAGATTTTCGAAATCTGTTTTCATCGCACGAACCAATCACAAATATTATCTAAATTGGTTCATTGCCACATGCACAAATGTTACCTCAATTTCCCGCCAAGCAATTTTCAATGGGAGGATATATTAAGTAATACAGGGTGATTACAAAAGAACTTCACACTTGTAAAAATTTATTACATCAAAGCTATTCAGAATATAGACACACCACATACGGATTCTTAAAGAAAAGCTCTTGAAGTTTATTGTGACACAGTTAAAGATGTTCAATATGCCCTCCTGTCGTGACACGGCATACATCAATGCGGTGGTCGAACTCGTCCCAAACCTGCATTAACATGTCTCCATCAGGGCCACGTATCGCTACCGTAATACATTCTTTCAGCTCGTCTAGGTCACGGGGAAGGGGTAGGGTAAAGACCTTGTCCTATACACACCCCCATAAAAAGAAATCACAAGGTGTGAGGTCGGAGTTCCGCGGTGGCCACTTTGCAAGTTCCAGGTTATTGTGTGCTCGACCAATCCATCGCTGTGGGAGAGTGGCATCAAGAAATTCCCGCACCTCTGTCTTCCAGTGTGAAGGTGCCCCATCCTGCTGAAAGATAAAGTCGTCACTGTCTTCATGCAATTGTGGCATTAACCAATTAACCAGCATGTCCAGATACAAATCGTAATGACGAGATAGACGCGGATAAAAATTACTATTTGCGCCAATTAATAAATATGGTACCGGGAATGAACCATTTTGAAAATGGTTGAAATCGAAACAATGACACGTGCTCTAATAGTACCCTTATGATACCTTCAAATATTTTCAATGCTAAGGTATGGCATGTAAAATATCAAACAAATTGAGAAGATGTGTCATGAATGAATATAAGGTAAAGTCATTGATAGCCCTAATTGGTTCAAAGGCACCTGGTTTAGTGGAACCCTTATGATTCATTGGAACTTTCAATACTAAAATATGCCATGTAATATATCAAACAACTTGGAATGATGTGCCATGAATGATTATAACGTAAAGTCATCAATAGTCGAAATTGGTTCAAGGACACCTGGTTTTGTAGAACTATTATGGTTCATTGGAACTTTCAATGCTAAAATATGGCATGTAATATATCAGAAGACTTGGAATGATGTGTCATGAATGAATATAACGTAAAATTAATGATAGTCCAAATTGGTTTAAAGTCATCTGCTATAGTAAAACCATTATGGTTCATTAGAATTTCAATGCTAACATTAGGTATTTAAAACGTATCAAACGTATCGGGATGATATGTCATGAATGAGTATAACGTAAAATTAATGATATTCATAATTGATTCCAAGGAACCTGGTTTAGCAGAACCATTATGGTTCACTGGAACTTTCAATGCTAAATTGTGGCATGTAATATATCAAACAACTTGGAATGATGTGTTTCATTAATGAATATAAGGTAAAATTAATGATAATCTAAATTGGTTCAAAAGTACGTGGTTTAATGGATAATTATGGTCCATTAGAAACTTACAATAATAACAAAGGACGGTTTAAAATATGGTTCCGCGAATGGTTTAATTTAACCTTTCGGTACTTACTTATGTCATTCATTAATGGTTCAGTAAGTACCGAAAGGTGCTTTATGCGTCATTATCTGTGTGGGGAAACTTGTCTGTCTGTCCGTCCGTAACTCTAACTCCTCCGAGGCTATAAAAGATTTTCAAAATCTATTTTTGTCATTCGATGAATATGGTTCATGGCACGAACCAATCACAAATATTATCTAAATCGGTTCATTGGCACGTGCAAAAATGGTACCTTCACGACCCCATCTAACAATTTTCAATTTTTAATATTAATATAATAAATAAATCGTAATTACTATGGTTATATTAATAAATATGGTTTCGGGAATGAACCATTTTGAAAATGGTTGTAATCGAAACAATGGCACGTGCTCTAATTGTACCCATACGACATCCTCAAATATCTTCAGTGATAAGATATGGCATGTAAAAAATCAAACAAATTGTGATGATGTGTCACGAATGTATATAACGTAAAATTAATGATAGTCGAAATTGGTTTCAAGGAACCTGGTTTTGTAATATTTCAAACAAGAAGAAACAACATGGCAAGAATGAATACATAAAAAGAGTTATAAACTTCGTAGATTACCGAATTTGAATTAATGGAACCCGTTTTAAGTTTTTCAAAAGCAATTCAAAAATTTTGGAATTATGTTTCAAATAGTTTGTGCCGGAGCTTCGTTCAGCCTTTGATACTTGGTTATGTCATTCCTTAATTGTTTATTAATGTAGCTTCTCTTCATTGAAAGTCTTTCCTCGCGCTAATCTATACTCTTCTCGCGTGTTAATCTATTTCTCTTTGCATAGGCTATGCGTGACAGGGCAGCAACGATCAGGAAAAATCCTGAATCCTGGGGATCACGGCACCAGTAATATGGGTAACCAGGGGGTGGGAACCATTACTATTTTGGCGAACGATTCAACGATCGTGAATTTGCATTGCGTTAAAGATGGTAAAGTTGTATAGTGGAATTCTGGAGGTTGAACCACTACCAAACTCGCAATAAAGAACAAGAAAAAGCAAAAAACGCCAAAAAAATCAAAGTTAAAAATAAGACTTAAATAACCCATCAAATAAAAAGGCATTAAAAAGCAAAACAACACAGTTTAATAAACAAAGCAGAAAAACAAAAGCAAATAACAATCAACAACAAAACAATCAATCATAATAAGCAAATAAGTAACAACATAATAAAAACATGGCTTTTAACCCACAAAGCAAAAAAATAACTGTTACCTACAATCATACTATCTAACACAGGGTGACAATCATCTTCAGAGTACTGCTGGCTACGCGATCTCGTGAGCAGAGAAAGAGAAAACTGTCTGGGCCTTAGATAACGCCTTTATTAGAGTGACAGTTGGATTGGGTAACAGGGATATAAAGTAAGAAACGGAGAAGACAAAACGGTTAAGCGAGTAAAAACAGCAAAGTACGACCGTAAAATGCAAATCGGTGCGAACTTGCTTACGATAATCTCAGCTTACCAACGGAGCTACGATGATTCTCTGGGACGTCTGATGAGACGGAGAAAGTCAGCGAGGACCCGGCGTGAGGAAAAGATACGGAGGAGACCAAGAAGACAGAGAGGGGATCGACAAAGTGTCAAGCAAAGCCGTCCCCAAACAATGCCGAACGAGACTGGAAACCCATCCGCCTACGACAAGGCTCGAAGCCGTAGGGCCATCGGCAATCGGCGGACGACCAATTCCGAGGTCCGATCTCGCACCAGCGGCTGCCCAGCGACAATTTCTGCCCAACCAGCGAGCGAGGTCTTACGAACTGCTCCCCTGGCCGATCAGTCACCAACTCTCTCCAAAACTCGGGGAGAAAATCTGTCTAAAACTTCATACAGAAGCCGACTGTAACGTAACTACTCAGTGGGGAATGTGGGTAAATGAATAAGGTAGCAAAGATGGCAATTGAAGAATTAATTTTATTGACGAACTCATAATATCAAAGAGATTACAAATAAAAATAGCGCAAACAGAAATTAGCTGCTTTTCCGCGATGCTTAATGGTTACAAAAACTGCAGCATAAAATTGTAATTAAAGTGAATAATAACATCTTGTAAACATTCCAAGGAGGAGCTTTAGCAGTGAAGCAGAAATACATTTATACGTTTATTAAAAAGAAATTAATCCCCCCCCCCCCGCCTCCCGAGTAGGATAAGGCAAGTCATCTATTTTTACCCCTTCATCTGCACTTTTCACCTCTTCCCAAGTTTTTTTAATAAATAAATAAATAAATAAATAAATAAATAATTGATTTTATCGAACGTAATATGTAAAAAATGTAAAAAAAACCTCGTATCTTCTTTCCTTTCTCATCATTTCCGAACGTATGATATATCACATGCCATATGTTGCTGAAGTTCTAAGGACCAAGTGACTGTCACCCCCGCAAATCCGATCCCACTGGAAAAATTGGGCTTAAACTTCATAGTAATGTAGATCTTGCCTAGAGGAATCTGGATACTGGATTTTACGCCTTTACATACCTAAATAGCACATAGATATGTTGCCCTCTCTGAATCCCACCCCCGTAATTCCGACCCTCGTATACCAATCAAAACCAAACTAAATAGTGCAGATGGAAATGTCCATAGTAAGCTGCATTCCGAATTTCAACCTTCTACCTCAAAAAAATGTAGAAATTATGGAGGGGACGGACTGACATTATAAAACCAATAAGTAGCTCCATTCTTATACTACTTAAGAGGGTCAGTCAAATGAAAACCGGAAATATTTTTTTACAGCTCCTTTATTACAGAGTTGGTACACTATTTTTCAATGTAGTCCCCATCTTTTCGATGCATTGAATCAGTTATTTGGAGTTATTAAAAGTATACGTTATCGTTAGTTAATGCAATAAAGTTTTTTAAAAAAAAAACAGAAAACAGGTTATGCTTACTAATACTTCCAGAAATCATCTACAAAAACAGCTGAAATTACATTGAGATTATATGCCACCTTTGGTTTTTGCCAATCGTAACATGGCGAATGCTGCACTTCCGCTGGCACCAGTAGCGCTCAGCGAAATGAATACGGCACTGCCAGTCTCTTTCTTTCATTTGTCTCTGCTTGGAATGAAATATGACCGTGATGTCAGGTCCGAGGCTAACGAGAAAGACAGGCTCTGGCACTGAAAAGTCACCTGACCAAGATAGGTCTATTAACAATGTAACTTTCATTGTTTCCGTCTTGTATTTTAACAATCAGTGTTTTTTCCTTTGTTGGAAACAATGAAAGTTGGATTGTTGCTAGACCTATTTTGATCAGGTGACTTTTCAGTGCCGGAGCCTGTATTTCTCGTTAGCCGCGTGTCAGGTCGTATACGCGTCATAGGTCACGTGAAACTTTGAACCAATGACAGAAGTCGACACAACGACGTTTAGCTTACGCTACGGCTTAGCCAAGCTGCCGCCTTAAAATGTTGGTGAATACCAATCAGGTTTAAACGAAGATTAACTTTCAAGCCTGACTTGCAAAAGAGCGAGTTAAGCACTGAAACGTCATATTTCATTCCAAGCATGGCCATGGCGACTAAACAACAACGCTCTCGCCGATCTCCTTCACCAGTTTCTCGAAAGTTTCACGCAATAACCGGTAGCGCTTTCGAAAATCAGCCTCGTCTAGTTGTACAAGATAGATAATCTTATATTCTTCCTTGATTCATTCGTTTGGGATGAATGAATTTGTTTTTCCAAACGTCTTCCAAATTACGAGTAGACTGCATATCGTCCTCCATGTTGTTTTTCTTTGACTGAAGTGGCTTGAGATACACTGCGCATGCACATCAGTTTAAGATCGACTTAAGTGGCCAATTCAAACTCAGAGACTTTTAAGATGACGTAACTGCATGTGAATACGATTTACGCTTAAACGCGAGTTTAAACTCGCTTTAAGACGGGATGAATTCGGGCGTTAAAAACGTAAAAATTAATAATCTTTATACAGGGTGTAAATTATCTCCTTCAAAAAAACTACACTACGATGTAGACGAAACACAGGCGATTAAAATGATATAAGACACTTGGGGTCACAAATCGCAAGCAACGCGGTAAATTGAACCTCAAAGTAAGCTGAATGGCGTGGCGCTGCGTAGCACGAGTCAAATTTGCGCGACTCTGTTCGTGCGGCGCGGCCTGGCTGGTTCCCCCGCTCCCCACTATCTCATCCCGAAGAAGTCCGCCTTCTGCTCTCGCGCCAGAGTCAGTAGCACGCGCAGTACCAACCTTCTTTAATACCGATAGCATTTATCGTGTTTTTCATCAAAAAGAATCCAGGAAATGAACAAATACTGGTAGTTTAATTAGCTTTTGAGGTACCGTCATTTTGTTATGTCTGTATTTTATTTTTTTATTTTTTTATTTTTTTTTTACAGTAAACCTCAGTGCTATTAAACAAGGTTGGAACTGCTCGTGCTACTGACTTCGGCGCGCGAGCAGAGTACGTCACTTTGGAGTGGAAGGCGGACCCCTTCGGGAAGAGGTTATGGGGTGCGGGGGAACCAGCCAGGCTGCACTGGGCCGCGCTGTGCGAACACAATCGCCAAATTTGGCTCGTGCTACGCAGCGCCACGCCATTCAGCTTACCTTGAGGTACAATTTACGGCGTTGCTTGCGATTTGCGACCCCAAATGTCTTATATCACTTTAATTGCCTGAATTTCGTCTACGACGTAGTGTAGTTTTTATGAAAGAGATAATTTAAGATGCGGACCAAATAATTAGCAACCGACAAAAAAAATCGATTTATTCGGTTGTCATTGAAAATAAAAATTTATCAACATTTATAGTAAATTATAATGACATAGGAATCAATTTAACAAAATATTATCATGTTCTGATTATTAATTCAGTATTTATTAGATACTTTCTAAAAACACCTGGATCAGAATATTAGCAACTTCTAAAAAAATGACTTGATTTTTTAAAGTATTTTTTTTCTGGTAGCAATTTAACGTCCAATGAATTTGTCAGTCAGACGAATTATATCAATATGGGCGTTCATAAATTTCTCACAGACTTTATGAGGGATTGGTACGTTTTTTGAGGAATATTTTCCCAAGCTTGTTGAATGGCTTGTTGCAATTCAGCAACTGATGAATACTGCTTTCCATTCTTGTAAACACCCCTAACCATCATACCCCAAAGATTTTCAATGAGTTTTACGTCTGGGTGAAGTTCAGGCCAGTCTAGCAAGTTAGTGTTCTTGTCTTTAAACCAAGCTAACGTCGACTTGGAAACATGAATGGGCGCGTTGTCTTGTTGGAATACGAAATTTTGGCCAGCTCTTGTTGTTGCATGTGAGCAGAGATAAGTGTTTAACATTGCTTGATAACTTTCAGAGTTCATATGCCCTTTGATTACCGCCAAATTTGTTTTTCCGTTATGAGAAAAACCATCCCATACCTTTACAGACTTGCCTCCTTGCACTCTTTTAGAGAAAGTAATTGTTTCACCTCGTTTATTATGCGAATAGTATTTCTGACCGTCAGGACCATCCAAATTAAACTTTTTTTCGTCACTAAAAATGACACTTTCCCACTCCTTATCAAATGTCATTACTTCTTAGCCCATCCTAATCGGGCTTGTTTATGTCGTGGTTGCAGATAAGTTTGACACTTCATTTTCACAAACTTTGCATTGCCAGAATCAATGAAAATCATTTGAACGCTAGACTTTAATGTTTTTCCTTGCAGTTCCATTGAGATTGGCGACTTGATAAATGATCCTTTGTTGCCATCTTAAAGATTCATCTCTTTTCTCTGGATGTAATTTTGCTTCTCCTTCCCAAATTTTGTTTCCCTTTGGCTGAATGTTTTCCATTGTTGTATCTACTAATTGTAGACTTGTTTCTACTTAATCGGCGGCTCATTTCACTTTGTGACGCTTTTTCATTAGTCCATGCATCAATTTGACCTTTTTCCCGATCAGTCAGGTCATTTTTGCCACCCATATTGAAAAAAGCACTCCTAATTAATGTGCAATAAATAGCATTCACAGTGAAAATTCTGTAAGCAAATATTCTGCTCGTTAACTTCTAATTTATCTGTTCTATCTACCCTGCTTAACCCCTGGTTGCTAATATTTCGGTCCAGCTGCTTAGAGAAAAATTTAAATAACTGATACAAAAATAATTGAAAGGTGCTAATATTTTGTCCAATTATTTATTTTGTCGTATACATTTACTATGAATTTTGTCAAGCATTTTCGTTTGACGACAACGAAAAAAAAAAGTATTTTTCAGAAGTTGCTGATTATTTGGTCCGCACCTTATATTTTGTATATATGAAAAAGACTAGTTTATGTTTCTTTGCTTGCATGTGTGAACAATCAGCCCGTGGTGTTTGCGTCAACAATCAGCTGGTCGTGTTTATATGTTGCGTCAAAAATTGTTGATGAAATTAATATATGCCGCAGCTGACGAAAGAGACACCTGACCATCTAAGTCCAAGCAACAGTGTAATCTTAATTGTTTCCATCTTGGATTTTAGCAATCAGTATTTTTTCATTTGTTGGAAACAATGAAAGTTACATTGTTGCTTCGACTAAGAAGATTTTTTCACTGCTGGGCCGTGTGGCCAGTTTGGCATTTTTTTAAAGCGCTTACCCTTGTTTTCATTGTTTTGTGCATTTTTTAATTTGTATTAAGACTGCTCAACAAAGACTGTCCTTTGTTGAGCAGTCTTAATAAAAATTAAACAATGCACAAAACAATGAAAACAAGGTTAAGCGCTTTAAAAAAATGCCAAACTGGCCACACTGCCCACATGTAATGAAAATTATTTTTTATGATAATGTAATCCTGACATGATTAGTAATAATAAGCAACAGTCAAATTTTTTTTACATGAAGTTTTTATGGGATAACAATAAAGGGTTAAGGGAGATACTGTTATAATAATAATAATGATAATAATAATAATGTAACAACAGCGGGGAGAGAGGTGACAGCCAGAATCAGCTGAGAGAACGAACCCCCGTGTTGTCCCCCTACGGGCAAGAGCCCAAAACAGGGTTAATGAGATACGTATAAAGTAAAATAGGAAAACACACTTAATTAATAGAAGAAAATCATAAATCTAAAGTGAATTAAAAAACATAAATACGAAGAAGGACAAAAAAAATAAAGACAATAATAATAAAAAAGTAACAGCAAAATACTAATAATATAATTTAAAACGAAGATTTTCAGTAGAATTTAAATTAAAATGATTGAAATAATTATTAAAATTAGCAATAAGCTTATACATCCGATCAATATCCGCAAGATTAGTTCTCCAAATATAAGGTTGTTTAATATAGAAACCTGTTCTTTTAGCCAAAAGGGCCGTAGGAGTAAAAACAGAATAAGAGTAAAAAACGTTTAAACGCCCAAGTAACAAATCCTGTAGTATATTACATAAATTCTTCCGTAAAATTACGCGTAAATCAAATTTAGCCTCTATTTCTTTAGACAAGATTGGGGTAAAAGAGCGACCAAATTTAAACCTTAAGAATTTTATGAAGACTGAAAGTTTTCTATTCAAAGTAATAAATTTTTGCGTCTCACCACCGTACCAGATTAATACTGCAAACAGGACCTTCGGAACAACAATCATTTTAAATAAACGTACAAAAGTTTCATAGCTCTTAAAGAAACAAGTCAATCTTTTTAAAAAACCAATCCATCTAGCAATATCTTTATAAATAGCCTCCACATGTTCACATGCTCACCTCAGTTATCAGAGAAGACCACACCTAAATCAGTAATCTTAGATTTCCTTGTCATCATCTGTTCATTAATATTATACCTAAAAAAGAAACGGAGTCACCTTTCTGTGAAATGACACAGTAGAGGATATTACGGGATTAAGGATAAGACCGTTATTTCTAGACTAGATCAAGATCTTGTCCAAGGCAATTTGAAGACGCTTACAGTCCTCAATGGAGGAAACCTCCGTAAACAATTTAACATCATCTGCATACAACAAGAGTTCAACATTCCCACCGTCGATAGTCTTGACAATGTCGTCGATGAAAACGTTGAATAAAAGAGGGCCAAGAGAAGAACCCTGTGGAACTTCTCGTTCAATGGAATTAAACAAATTATTAGCACGATTAAGATGTAAACGAAAGCAGCGATCAGATAAAAAAGAGGAGAGCCAATTAAAAACTCTGAACGATAAACCGATAAACTTTAATTTTCTTAATAATAAAGAGATATTCACGGAGTCGAACGCTTTGGAGAAATCGAGATATATTACGTCGACCTGTCTCCGAGCGTCGACATGACGGAGCATATAATGCGAGAAGAAAGCCAAATTCGTCTCGACAGAACGTTTGCTACGGAAACCATGTAGTTCATTCGGAAAAGCTTTTTCAAGCTTAATAGCCAGTTGGTTCGAAACTATATTTTCCAAGATTTTAGCAAAAAAGTTAATCAGTGTGATAGATCTGAAACCTCCAGATCTACCAGCGGCATCTTTTTTTGGAATCGGAACGACAAGCACCCTCTTCCAGTTTGTCGGATAAGAGCCGGTGCTTAAAGAACATCTAAAAAGGTGACCGAGTGGTTTAATTAAAGCTGAAAAGCACCCCTTAAAAACATAATCAGGTATATCTTCAATAATCATGGCTTTAGAAGCAGAACACCTATTAGCAATCTCGAGGATTGCACAGTCCGTGGGTAAAACAAAGTCAATACTTTCGCCGATTTCAGCCCTACATGCACGAACGGCATCCTCATTCGAAGGACGAGTTGATTGAGAAGATAATTTCTTCTCTAAAGTTATCAATAAGAGTTTTAATTTCAGACTCTGCTAAGTCTACGATGCCAGAATGTTTCTTTTTCAGTAATTTAGTCGAAGATTTCCAAAAAAGACTAGAATTAGCAACCATATCTTTTTCTAAGGAACAATAAAAATTCTCTTGATCGGCCATCCAGGCTAATTTGAATTTTTTTCTGATCTCAGTATAGTTGTTATATGTATCTCGATTATTATATTTTTTAACTTCTTTATAATAATAATAATAATAATAATAATAATAATAATAATAATAATGTGACAACAACAAGAGCATAACCTCCCGATCATCGGAAAGGTCGAACTTTAATGTTGCCCCCCCAACAGGCAAAAAGCCCAAAACGGGGTTAATGAGAAAAAAATACGCATAAAAAAGAATAAAAAAAGGAAAAATAGCAACAACAAAAAAAAGACACGAAAGGGAAAAAAATAGTTAAAAGAGTAGAGAAGGAAATAAGCTTAAGAAAATAAATTCAAATGCAGACCCTCAGCAAGTGATAGGTCGATGTCCTTAAAATGCTCATGATAATTTTTAATCAGCTTGTTAACCGGATAAAGCCGGGAAATATATGAATTCCACTTAATAGATGGGTTTAGAACAAACCCCCTACGCGACCTTCTGAGGGAAGTAAAATTAAAATCAGAAAATACAGACGACACGGAAATTCTATAAAAAAGATACTAATTAAAACATTAAATAAAATATATTAATAATGCGTTCTGCACTGAACTCGATCAGATTATCACGAGCCAGATTAATATTATTTGTACTTTTAGCTAAAAAAGAATTGAGGCTGGAGCATTTACGTTGAATTTTGTTAAGAATTTGAAAGTTACCTCCAAACCAGATCCACGCGCAATAAATTATTTTTGGAATAACAAATGCCTTAAATAAAATGTAGACGGTCCTCAAATCTAAGAAAACCCGCGTGGATCTTTTGATCAACCCAAGGCGGCGGGATATATCCAAATAAATAGCGTTCATATGGTTACTGAAAGATAGGTTATCTGGCAAAATAACTCCTAAATCTCTTACAGAGTTGGTCCTAGTAAGAATACTATTGTGAACGTGGTAATCATATATACAGGGGTTTTTGAATTGAGTACAGATTTTTTGGGAGATGATAGAAGAGGTCCTTAGAAGTATTTTTTGTCATATGAACATGAGGTCCCCGCAACTCCGTTTACTTACAATACTGCATTGAACAATCAAATGACACCGGGACGCAGTGTGCTTTGGTAGGCCTAGATTATTTTATTTTTAACAATTAACACAAGCAATCTACTGTAATAACTTTTAAAGTAATTATTTGCAAAGAAATTTCAAGGTGCACGTGCTTGTTTGTTGGATTGGTCGTGGCGGACCAGTTGCTTGGCCAACGAGATCGCCAGATCTCACATCGACGGATTTTTTTTATGGGGATGCATAAAATCAATGGTGTACTCCAAACCCCTAGATACCGAAGAAGAATTGGCGGCTCGTGTTGTCGCGGTAGCAAGTGACATCAGCGACCGTGCAAATCAACTGTTTCCACGCGTACATCAATTCATCATAAGGCGTTGCGAATTGTGCTATGAAGCAAATGGCGCTCATTTCGAACAATTACTATAAAAGTCATACAGTAGATTGCTTGTGTTAATTGTTAAAAAAAAAATAAACCATTAATGAATGATATAATCAAGTACCGAAAGGCTAAACGAACACTGCTACATAAACCATTGAAGAACTGCGTTGTTTATATATTCCACCTGTAAAACTTCTAATTTGTAATTTGTGTATATTTGAAATGAAGAAACTGCTTATAACGGAGGCATGTGCAATCAATACCGCCTAGAGAGAAAGCATGCGCAAGGTAAAATCATACATTGTTACATCACCAACAATGAGCGAAATATTAAATGAACAATTAAGTTGTATTCGTTCGTGATTCGACATTATGAAATGATAGATATGCAAATTACCTATCCTTTCCTTTTCCTATCCGTTTTTCCTATCCGTTTATTCCTTTCATACATTAAGAATTCGTCGACAAAAAGCACAACTCACTTCTATTATTTGCAAATAGATGCGACGTTTATATGCATTCTGTTCAGCACTTTTCTTCCTTGTAATTGTGAATAAATTGTGAATAAATTGTGAATAAATTTCAACCAACTTTTAATATGTCTAAATTTCTTATTATCTCTTTCGAAAGTATTCCTACATCCTTTTTTATTGTTTGAAATCGAACGACTGCACGCTAATGAATCAGACGCGAGCTAACGAACGCGCGCAGCGAAGTGTGCACATGCTACAACAATGCCTTCGTAACGGGTGAATATTCCAAGCTGGCGTTAACAATGCTCGAAGAGTCCAAACATTTTATTTAGATATTTATTTATTTATTTATTTATTTATTGACGGGAATATCCATTTACAAAAGAAATATTAAATATAATCATAAATACAAAACAAATAAAAAATAAGAGGAAAAGATAATGATATAAATAAAGCAATAAAATCACTAACGATATAAATTAACAAGAATGATTTACCGCCAAAGCGGATAAAGGAGCACATTTTCGTATTATAGCATCTTACATTGAAATATAGAATTAACCAACATTTTAAAACACTTTAGATAAAATATATAAACATGAAAACTAAATTGTAAATTACTATTTTAGTAAACAAATGTATATAAAGAATTTTAACGAATAAACTTGACGAACAGAAGGGTTAAATGGAGAGTGAAGTTAGGCTTTATATATCTGAACAAATAAAAGTTCTATAATTTGAAAGACATTCCCACTTAATGTTAGACGAATTGAGCCTTAATTGCTGAAGCGTTATGTTTAAGCATCTATCATCTTTACATATCCAATTACTAAAGTGTTTCTACGTGATCATTTAGTATTGAAGCCAGCGATTAACTACTACTATTTAGCATTATGTCTCACAGTATTTAGTTTTATATACCATTAAGCCAGAGGTAACATATAGCACCATTAAAACATGTACCACTAAACAATTCTGACTACCATTAATTACTCGTTATATTCGCTCAAAAAACGTCGATACGATTGTTTGGTATATTACATGGCATATTTTATCACCGAAAGTTCCAAAGGTAACATATGGTATAATATGGTACCATTGGGCACGTACTACTTAACAATTTCCCACTATTATTATGTACTCGTTATATTCGCTCAAGAAACGTTGTTACGAGTTGCTTGATATATTATATTCCCTATCTTTTCATTGAAAGTTCTAACGGATCCATATAGCATCATATGGTACCATTAGGGCACGTGCAACTTAACCAATTCCCACTATCATTATTTATTCGTTATATTCACTCATGAAACGTTGTTACGAGTTGTTTGATATATTACACGCCATATCTTAGCATTGAAAGTTCTAACAGTATTATATTGTACCATTAGGGCACTTGCTACTTAACTAATAACCATTATCATTATTTTCTCATGGCACGTTGTTACGAGTTGTTTGATATATTACATGCAATATATTAGCATTGAAAGTTCCAAAGGTATCATATGGTATCATAGGGCACAATTAGGGCACGTGCTATTAAACCATTACCATTATCATTATTTTCTCGTGATATTCACTCATGTCACATTATTACGAGTTGTTTGATATATTACATGCCATATCTTAGCATTGAAAGCTCCAACGGTGCCATATTGTAGGATATAGAACCATTAGGGCACGTGCTACGTTAAAATTTCCCACTATCATTATTTAGTCGTTATATTCACTCATGACTCGTGGTTACGAGTTGTTCGATATATTACATGCTATATCTTAGCATTGAAAATTCCAATGGTACCATGTGGTTTCATATAGTACCATTAGGGCACGTGCTACTTAACAATTTCCCACTATCATTATTTACTTGTTATATTCACTCATGACTCGTCGTTACGAGTTGTTTGATATATTACATGCCATATCTTATCATTGAATGTTCCAATGCTACCATATGGTTCATATAGTACCAGTGGGGCACGTGCTACTTAACAATTTCCCATTATCATTATTTATTTTCTATATTCACTCATGACACATTGTTACGAGTTATTTGATATATTACATGCCAAATCTTAGCATTGAAAGTTTCATTGGTACCATATGGTACTATTAGGCACGTGCTAGTAAACCAATTACCATTATCATTATTTACACGTTATATTCATTCATGATACATCCTTACACTTACACGTGCCACTAGACCAATATCTGCTATAAATAGTTAGTCTTATATATTTGTTCATTAGACGTCGTGACGATTTATTTTGTATATTACATGCCATATCTGGTTAGAGGAAATTTTTAAGGGGTTATCGTAATGTTACCATTAGAGTACGTGCCATTAGAGCACGTACGTATTCCAGCTATCTTAGGTATGTACTTGTTCGAGCTCTGTCCCATATTAATGGATTGGTGAAAACGGAGTGTAAAAAAGTTAATTCGTTTTCTAGTTATCGTAATAAATAATTAGCTCCCTACGAATAATAAAATTGTTTTGATTCAGAGTCCGTTCTGCCCTTTCATTTATCGTCAATCATGTGCATCCTGCACGCGCACAATCTCATTAATGTTTTGAGCACGCGCAGAGCCGAACCTATATGCTCATTACGCGTTTTCCCCAGTGCAATTGTACTGATTTCGGCCATCTTCGAACTAAATTTATCAATTGGCCAAACAGTATTTAATAACATTATATTCGTTCATGGCTCTTCGTTACGAGTTTTTTGATATGTTACTATATCTTAGAGCGCGTGCCACTGTACCAATTTCGACCATCTTCGAACTCATCCGTGCCATTTCCCATATCTATCGATTGGTGTGCAAAACTGTCAGTTTTGCATTTTCTAATAGAAAATACAGCAGGAGGCGCCTGAGGCGCAATTTTTTTGTCTTGGCGAGAAATATGACCTAATTACTGCTTTAACTCAGGGTCACGAAGCTAGTGGACGAGGGACAGTAGGAGTTTTTCACATATGGTTGTCGGTTGTGGTAGTTAAGATCATTTTCTTGTGGTTGTTGGGTGTGGTAGTTAAGATCATTTTCATAACTTCAGGCATAATGTTTTTTATTCACCTATGATCAGAGAGTATGAAAATGATCTTTTTCTTTCTTTTTGTTGTTTATTGCTTCTGTTATTTTTAGTTTTTATTTTGTTTATAAGGAAACAAATGAAATAAAAGCTTTTGTTTTAGTTTATCATGTTTTTATTAAATCTTATAAGGAAAAAATACAGTCGTGACATTTGTTTGGCTTGCATTTAAAGCAGCTTTGGGATGTTCAATTACAAATCCTGCTAAGCCTATTTGTTCATATTGATCATAAATATCAGGTTTTATACAAAATTGAATGTCCATTTCTGTGATGAGACGCACTCTGTATTTGAATTTCATTGTCCCTGTTTCATCAGGTATGCTGGGCTGTCCGATCATGAGAGCCGGATAGTTGGAGAGATGTATGTTGTGGTTTTTTATCGTGAAGCACTTGTTTTTGTCCACTTTTTGCACTATTGAAGATTGGAAATTCGAATTGTTACTCGTATTCGATTGTTCTTCGGATGTGCCTTGTCGCATGTTGTAGTTGGTTGGTCCAGGTATGTATCGTGTGTATACCTTGTCGTCAGTCGGGTACGGTTGATATGCGTTGGGATGTTCATTCGGAAAGTCTATCGTATAGTCCCATCGATGTTTGTCGGGTATTTCGTATTTGGTTATGTGGTCTATTGTTATCTTTTCCCACTCGGTTGCGTCGTGTCGTTTGGTGAAAGGTCCTGTATCTGCGTTTTTTCCAACGATGAGGACGTGTCCTTGTGTTGTTCCTCTTCCGAGGACGAGGTTTTGACTGGTTTCGAAGTCCCAAGTTTCTGTGTTGGTTTGCCCTGTTTGGATGAGTCGTTTTCGGAGGACTGCATGGTTTTCAAGTGTTAGCCTCGCTTGTACAGGTCTTATGCCCCAGGATATTGCGTTGATTGCTTTGTAATTTTTGTAGTTTTCCGTTTCGTATGCGGTTTCGTCGTGTTCTCCCGTCCAGAAGGGCCAATGCACGTATGGTAGTATGTAGGGTGCTTGGTCGTCATTGAAATTGAGCGTATACCATTTTTGCGTTTTTATAGTGTATGTGAATGTCACGTGTCAGATTTTTAAAATCTTTTATACTTTCCGAGAAAATCGAGTTACGGACAGACGGACGGACGGTCGGACAAGGCCAAAGCATAAAGCACCTTTCGGTACTTAATAATCTAGGCCTACCAACGCACACTGCGTCCCGGTGTCATTTGATTGTTCAATGTAGTATTGTAAGTAAACGGAGCTGCGGGGACCCCATGTTCATATGACAAAAAATACTTCTAAGGACCTCTTCTATCATCTCCCAAAATATCTGTACTCAATTCAAAAACACCCTGTATAAGGAGCAGCAGCGCGGCTAAATGAGATGATAAACGATTTTTGTGCATTCAGGACCAAACCATTGTCACTAGCCCATTTATGCACCAGCCGCAGGGCAGTCTGAAGACCAGTACAGTCCCTCCACCCTTCAATAGAATGAAACAATTTCACATCATCGGCATACAAAAGAATTCTCGCGGGCTGGTCCGTACTGTAGGCAAGTCCGCTACAAAAATGTTAAAGAGCAAGGGACCAAGTGGTGAACCTTGCGGTATGCCACTTGTAATAGGAAAAACCAGATCGAGATGCCTGAGAAAGCGTAAGTTAAAACTTCGATTTCTAAGCATCGACCGGAACCAATCGAGAGCATTATTCGACAATCCAAGAAACTTTAGCTTTTCGATCAACAAAGAAATATTCACCTTGTCGAAAGCTTTGGAGAAATCGAGAAATAACGCGTCGACTTGTATCCTGTCATCCAATTTACAGATAAGGTAGTGTGTAAAGGAAGCAAGGTTAGACTGCGTACTTCTGTTAGTTCGAAAACCATGTTGTTCGTCAGGCAGGTAAGGGTCAGCAAAACATGTCAATTGGTCAGCGACCAACGACTCAAGTAGCTTGGCCGGAAAGGGTATGATGGTAATAGATCTTTAAGATTTCTGACCAGACACGGTTTTTGGGGGAAAGAATACACAATCTTCTTCTTTCAATCTATATTCTTTCACTAACAGACACGTTTTTTTGGGGATTGGGTGAATAAGCACCTTTCTCCAATCTGATGAATAGCAGTCAGAGGTTAGTGAAGTGTTAAAGAGATGCAAAAAAGGGATAATCATACCTACTAAACAGCGTTTAAATATATAGTCCCGTATGTTAATTGCCGTACAAGCTTTAGACGCCGACAGTTTTTTGGCACGATCTAGGACTTGTTGCTCAGAGACAGCATGGAATGTGAAAATGGAGTTAACATGCTGCCAACAGGTTCGAAGGTTTTCTGCATCCACAGCTAATGGAGCGTCATTGTCCATAGAATGGGCAAACGAAACAGCTAGGTTAACAAGTTCTTCATCGTCAAGCTGAGCGGATTTAGATTTGCTCAGATCAAGTAATTTCCTGGATGTGTCCCAAAAAGCTCTTGGATTAGAGTGGACAAGAGTTTCCAATGACTTAAAATATGACTTCCTATCAGACTGCCAGCATTTTTTAAATAATTTTCTAGCTTCTGAAAACTTCAAATAATCTTGCGAGTCTTTAGAGACCTTATACCTTATACCTTAAATAAATAAATAAATAAAAATATTATTATTTCTTTTTTTATTAAAATCTTTGAGGGGATATAAGAAATTATTCTAAAACAAATAAAAGAATACAACGTCTAGGGCGTGCAACTGCTCAAGGTTTTGCTGAATAGGTGAAGGTATTTTTCCTAATGAGCTAATAACTGGAGAAGATTTATTTTCATATGATTTTTGTAATGTAGTAACTTTCTTTAGAGAAGTTATAGATAATGTTTATCTAAACATATTAGAAAATTATAAAGATCTCAACTGATTTTGTGAGAGGTCAATCTTTGCTGCTAAAACTGATACTGTCAATATAAACAACCACATTCAAGACATCATTCCACGCTATCTGACTGAATACAACTCTATTGAAACGGTTACATGATGATGAGGGATGCTGATGATGCTGTAAACAGAGTTCCTGAACTCTCTTAATCCATCTATGCAGTATTTTTTAATATAGACAGAAATAATCCAATACTCATATTAGCCTTTCTTTGATATTCTAAAATGTTAAGTATGCAATGTCGAATTTTCTGGCCGAACCCAATTGGAAACGAAATTCCAGTGCGAGCACTTTAAAGAATTCTTTTCGTTTTTCCAAAGTGAATATATACTTTATTAAAGATTTTTTATTTATATTCAAATTCAGATATTGCAAAATTTCATCAAACAAACAGACCGAGCAACGCCGGGCATAACAGCTAGTAAACTGATATACTTCATAAGGACGTGAGGTTTTCCTGTGGGTAATGTTCCGAAATATTATTGCTTTTAAAAAAATTAAATCATAGCTTACATATTTGGCTAAAAATATTATTAAAAATAAATATTTTCAATGGAAAAACAAACCTGCGCTTAAGCCAAACAATCTGGTCATTGTATTTTTTTTCTTAATATAGTACATAGAATTATTGTATCCTTGAAAAAGCCTGGTAAAACTAGTAAAACATATCAGAATAAAACTTTCCACATCATTGTATTGTAAAGCCTACATTCGAACATTCGTTCCTGTTTTGCTAAATCCGCTTTTTAAGTTGTGTTGGCTATCCTTTCTGATAAGACCTGCGTGATGTCCTTCATCATTCGTCTATGTGAGTCCGAAATCAATTAATAGGACTTGCACCGTGAGATTGGATGACGCTCGTTATTTTTCCTATTATTTCACTTTGATGAAAGTTAAGTCATTATTTGCCGGAAATTAAATGAAGTCCCAGCAATACTTTGATTTAATTTACTGGACAATTGCTGGTCTACGAGCAAAATAAAGTTTTTACCTAACTTTATCCAGTTCGAGAAACATTAATTCCGATTGTGCCTGATAAAATTCTTAAAAACGAAAACTTATGCGGAATAGAGTCTCAAACACAACAATGTATATTTCAAATCATTTCTAGCTTCATTTACTTAAAGCGAAGAAATTATTTATAACTGTATTTTACAGAATCAACAGAGTAAGAGTATAAAATTCGAGGGTTAATTAAAGATGGTGCCATTGGCTTTATAATTACAAGCTTTTTTACTATTTAGTGCATGTAAAAAGAGGTCAGTTTATATAGAGGATGTTTCAGACCATCTATTTCAGGTTTTTTTTTCGAAATTCGACGTCTTAGAGCTTTGGATGACTGAAGACTACGGCAAGAGTAGGGTGTCGTCGGATGGCGTTCCTATAAAACATTTTCACGTCATGCGTTTATCTCTGTTGAACTGTTAACGATTCCCGCGCATTGTTATTGAGATTCTGAATAACAGGTTAACACTGAAAATAAGTTTTTCAACAAAGCAGGCGTTTGACATGTTAATAGTGTTAGGAGAATGTAAGCAAAACTATCGTGCTTCGGAGAGGTTGCATGCCGCACAGTAGCTTAATAGTAGACATCACTCCAGAATGGTATTTTAGCAACTTTCGGATCGTGTGAGTCAGATGCAGTCCAATCACATCACGATGCTGTGATTAGAAGACGCGTACATGGTGAAAGAGCTGCTGATATCCATTTGACAGGGTCCGACCCTTTCCATTAGACGGCTCTGTCGTGACTCAGGAATAAGCCACATAACTGTATTACGGATACACAACAAAAACTGCTTACACCCCTTCCACATTCATTTCCATTAGGCCTTGAAGGGTGTGACTATCAGAGGAGATTGGTTTTTTTTATCAGTGGGGCTACAAACTAACTCCAAAATTTTCATCAGATGTTGTGGGCGGATGAATAAACAACAGGGAAGGGAACATCTACAGTTCACATTACTGATTCCAAGAAAATCTTCGATGGCTCCGTGAGGTAGACGACCAATTGTGGAGTGTGAATACGTGGTGTGGGATTATTGGAGGTCACAATATCTAACCATAATTCTTCCAGGGTAACCTGAAGGGATAGTTTATGTCCACTTTTTGGAAAACATGCTGCCTGAATTTCTTGAAGTTCTACCATTAATATCGAGGATTGGCATGTGGTTTCAGAAAAATGGCTGCCCCGCACATGAATAGCGAATTCCAAGAGAAGTCGTCGATCCCATTTTACCTCTGCTACGGATTGATAGAATTGGACCCGTAGCATGGTTTCCCCGGTCTCCATACATCCTCCCCTCGATATTTTATTTGGGGACTACTAAAAGAACTTGTCGACCAAGAACAGGAGAAAACGATGGATGACATGCACAAGGCTAACTCCGGAAAAGGCCTTCTCGGCTTGTTATGATATGAGGTTTGGTTTGTTTGGTATTAACGTCCTTTTCAACAGCCATGGTCATTTCAGGACGGCGTTATAGGGGCTGCAAATTTTGCCTCTCAAGGGTTCTTTAACGTGCAGCCGGCAAACGACTACACGGGACCAACTGCTTTACTTCCCTTCCGAAGGAAGTGCGTGATCTTAGGATTTTCCCCCTGAAAAAAATCCTCGTCGTCCTTGGCCGGGGTCGAATCCGCGTCCTCGGGCATCAGAGGTATGATATGAGGAGGAGACTGCGCAAACACCAGCAGCAAATTGGACGGCAGTGTGAACATTTAATGTGATGAAACCTGTACCTGCCCTGAAAGTGTTTTATTGTTTATTTCCTGAAGGAAGCCGATTGGAAAAAATTCGTTATCTATAAAAAAAATTTATCTTTCCAATGCCTATCCAATGACATCTTATTCAACTCATTTTCCCATTTAAAGCTAATTGGACAAAACCTATAATGACCGTGAAAGTTTCCGTTATTCAAATGTGTTTGTTGAAGAATTCAAACCCGCTTCTAAGGCATTTCCGGAAAATGGAACACCCACCATTAAATTCCTCACATAGTCTTTAGTTATGTAAGTTTTTCCCCAAAGCTCTAGGACGTTCAATTTCCGAGAAAAAATCTGATACGGATGGTTTCAAACACCTTGTGTACCGCGTTGCCCCTAATATAAGACGACCCCCCTCCCATAAATAATAATCAAAATGATAAAAAAGGCGTATTCATATACAAAATAAATATCGGTAGTATTTACAACACAAACAAAATTAACAACACAGAGATAAAACGAATTTACTAACCATCAATCTCTTCCTCGTCACTATTGCTCTCTTCATTTTCCCACAACTTCATTCCTCGAAACCTCGTATAATGCTCTCTCAGGGAATGTCTTCTCAAGCAATTTCTTCTACCTTCCTGGAAGGCTAGTAGGAGGCTTCTTTATTTTGCCTGTAGGAGTTCTAGAAATAAGAAAACTTAAACCTAGAAGGCTGTAGTAAACACGCTTAATCGATGATCTATCAGTCTGCTGCTGTGATTTTGATGAATGATTGATATGTATCAAACTCAGCATTCCACGGGTTTTAATAAAAAATGATGTAAACTAAATAATGAAAGCAGTAAAAAAATAGTAAAAAAGCATTATATCTCTACCATGAACTGCCTACACTAAACCTCCACGAAAAGGGCATCTATATCATAAATCGCATTGTCCGCACCAGCTTTTTTGTCACAACAGTGTAATCAAAAATAAAAAAAAAGTGTCAAAACCATTTTTAGATGTTTAAAAATCCAAAGAATTTCAGATATTATAAAACTACTGAGGATATCCGAAAGGTCGAAAGTTAACTTTAGATAATGAAAAATAATATACTGTAAATGGACGTTATTCTAAATACTTGATAATTACGTGTGCAAAAAACAATGAATATATCGTGAAAGATATTTATTTTTGCTGTTTTCGCTGTGACTGAACGCTATCAAGAATTTCTTGATTTTTTAAGCTTTAAATTATGATATAATCGAATGTTGAAAAAAAATGACGTAAGTTTTTGCAATTTGGTGCCGCAGTAATCGCCATTCTGTGCTGATGATTACACAGAAACCCTGAGAGTGCCACTGTAAAAAAATTTCCTGTGACCCATAGGTCATTATTTATCATGACATTTTTGCGTCCATGCTAAAAATCAGGTCTTCCAGTATGTTGATTGGCTGAAAAGCAAACTTCCAAGCAATGTGTCATTTCCCAGCCAATAAGCATTAAACACGACGCGATTCTAACAAGCTGCTTCCTGTCACTTTCCGATTTACTCAAGCACACCATTGAGAAATAACCATTCGATTACAGATTATGGTCCCATAATAAATATACTTAATTTGTATCCATCCTGTTTTTTCCATTCATTCTCACAACCCAATCAGAACAGACGCCCAAATGGGTGGGAAACGTCGGTTTGAGACTCTGGATCAGATCATTGCTGGATATGCAACATTTGATGATGACGAGGATAAGCCGAGACGAACGTCGGAAAATCTGCGTTGTCGAGATTTCGGGGACATAATCAACAGATTGAAAATGAGGAAAAGCAAGAGACATCATCCCGCCACTAAAACTGGATTTACCAATTCCGCTTTTGTCTTTTCTGAAAAAATTTCAACTTTTCTTTGATTTGCTTAAAATCTTCCTTATGTCTATTTTCCTTAGTTGGATTTTGCTACTCTGTCTTCTTTCTTCTACCATATCCTTGCTTAGACCGTTTCTTTTCCTTATCATTTCTTTGGCGATTTCTATTTCCTTGGCTTCTTGCCTCTACTTCTGTACTTCTTTTCTTGTATCCATTCGTACGCTTTTCATTCTGTTTTAAAAGCATTACGTTTCTATTAACTCTCTTTTCTGCTTCTTACATTTATTTTGAACTTCTCCCATACGCCTAAAATTTCCTATGCTTTCACTTTTATTTATTGCTTTTACATTGTTAACTCCGCTTATGGCTGTTTTTCTTTAGTCCATTGATTATTTTCACTTGCCAATTTTTCTAAATTTTTCTTGGAATGAATATTTCCCTGCACATTTATATAAAATCTGTTATTTAAATATTTAATTACCATATAGGAGAGAGGACGGGTGAGCCGGCGACACTCCTGTATTTGCGGCGGGACGAGTTAGCGACAAGCTACAGAGGGCGACAACTGACGTCAACAGTGTGAACTTGACGAACCCGCCACATCAAGCGGCGCTCGTGATTTTTTATTTGCGGCGGGCCTAAGACACTAACAGAAATATTGCTCTTGATATTTTCGCTGCGATCTGCTTCGCTCCAAGTTCGCTCACGTAAGACACGGCGTAACGCTTTTGTAAGACGCTTGTGTTCTTGAAAGACATTGCGGACGATGTTACCTGCTATTGCACAGGCAGCTGGGCGGTCTGAAGATGCGTAAAATTGGCCTTTCGGTATCACAAACGAGGGTATTGAGGTCGTCTTTTGTTGGTTTCCTTGCGATGCAATGCTTTAGA
>JAHWFO010098251.1:43926-54750 GCA_023313115.1 Rhysida immarginata | reverse complement strand
AGAGGTTGGGATCTCAACTGTTCATATAAATTATGAAATTCCCCTTTTAAACTTCTTTCTAAATAAATAATGTTCGTTTCATTCCTTTTTTTCTTCTTTGTTTGAAATAATTTTACTTAACAGTTTTCCATTAAAAGAAAACGACGTTTACGTGCAGATAGCATGACCATCACAAAGTTAAATCAACGCTGACTGATCACAAAGTCATGACCATGGTAGCTCTCCGCACTGATTTCGCTCTCACGTTCCGCTCACGTAAGACACGACATCCGCTTCTCTCTCCTTCGCGCCTTTTCCATCTCAATTCGTCCGCTCGCTCTCCAAGATCGCTCACGTAAGACACATAGGCTGCTTCTAAAAACTCTTTCCAGTCGCGATCGAGCGTAAGCGTTCATGATCAACGCGAGCACTGCATCTAAAAATGACAGAGCGCTCATCACTGGCGCCTCTAAAAACTCTCCGATCTCATCGTCGTGTTGGGAACGCTCAGGATCAAAGTGATCTTATTTCCATTGTGATCACTTCGCGTTGCCTCGCTCACTTCCACTACTTTCGCTTTTACTACTTTCGCAATAATGGCCGACAATGAAAGCATATCCCACCTCGAAGTCCGTTTCCAATGCGGTTTATAGTTTTGTAATGAATCTGAAGGCACAGAACAGGTCAAGATACACGGCAGGGGCGAAGGAGCTGAAGATAAAAGCGAAGATTGTTTTATATATTTTAATTTTTTAATTTTTCTCTTAGGTTTCGAATTTTCTTTAAAGTTTCGTTTTATCGTACGTGCACTCTCGTACGTAGATTTTTTAACACTCTCGTATTTATTGTCATAAAATAATAAATGCATTGAAATCTAATAAATCCCCATCAGATTATAATAATGGACAATAAAAATAAATAATTACGCTTAAAACAGAAAGTTTGAAAGCGTAACGAGTTTCTGTGGCAGTTACCTCTTATTTACTGATCGGGCTGTTATCTCGTTGCCCTTGGCACTGTCAAAAAATTTCATGAGCGGGTGAATAGAGCGGGCGCGATCAGGGGTAAACGATCACGTGATTGAAAATGAGCGCTCGAGAGTTTTTAGAAGCACCCATAGTAACCCGCTTTCCGCCGCGAATTCGCTGAATGTGAAACGGCTGCGGCAACCGAAATCGCTGAATGTGAACCGCCCTTTACGCATTCAAAATCGTAACAGTCACGCCCGCTGCCAGAAATGTGCCAGAAATGTTTGGGCCCCTGACAACTGGGTACGTGTGGGCCCCTCTGGACTCTTTCTCGTGCCTGATGCGTGGCTGACGAGGCCCCCTTTCCGTTGGGGCCCCGGACTAGAGTCCCGTTTGTCCCCCCCTGGCGGCGGCCCTGTAACAGTGCTCACATGCAATGCGTAACTCGGAAACTACCATGTCGAGTGCATAACTCGAACCATGTTGAGTGCGTAACTCGGTAATCATGTTGAGTGCGTAACTCGGAAACTACCCGTTGGAATTCGATCAAACTTTAACGGAAAACACAGTTTCATGTACCCTATTATTCCTTCAAAATTCATTATTCTAGGCGTTATTGATCTTGGTGGCGGCATTTTTATTTCTGTTCATATTTCAGTTAGCGTTCAAATTCGGACACACATTGTATTAAAACAAAATGTTCATTCTGGTCATTCTCTATCATTGCTTACAGTTAAACATACTTTTTCAGAATCACCCCGTATAATATTTTTTGGGGGAGTCATTATTATATGCTATACCGGCTTTCCTGCATTTAATCCTTTTTCCAAACATTTCGTTTGGAATGTACGTCGCTCCTCCTTCCCACGTTCTTGTGCGTTGCTTACATGGCTTCTACTCTTGCTCTCACATAGCCTCGTTTTCGTCTCCTCCTTTCTCCTCCAGGCTTCTGCTTCCGGGTTAGAATTTGAATAAAAACTCCTTCCGAGTAGATCTCTACGATCCTCACACGTTTGCCTTTTGTGTCGGAAAACGCGGACAATAACATCAAAATAGAACCCAAAAACAAACCCAAAACTCCATTCTCCGAAAACGAGTTTTTAATTATTGAGTTCAGCTAATAAAAAAAATAGCATAGTCGAAACAGTACCTGGACAGCGCCGAGTACATCCGCTAATTGTTTACTAATTATAACGATGTCTGTGAACACTTCTAACAGATTTTAACGAAAAATTTTAAGAGTAAGGCAAAATAAAAATAACCACAGTATAAATGTGTAACAAACAATTAAATAAACATTTAAAGTAGAATTTATATTTTATAAAAGTGAAGAAAAATAACCTGCCTTTGACATTATTTGGATTTCACTTGTGATATATTTGAACCCAACCTACCCAAAATTGGTGGCTCTCTTTTTATATCCTTTACTTTAAATGACGTTATTAGCTTCTATTAAAAATAAATAATCCTGTGGGTTAATATTCCGTTAAATATTTTTTCCTTGTCGTCCACCAAGAAACTATATCGTTTTCTACATATGTATTCATAAAATACAAAGTTTCAGTTTTGTATGCAGCAGTTTTATCATATTTTTTGAAATAATTTAGTAATTGTTTGCTTATAAATTTTCTCTTACAAAAGAAACATTAAAAATTAGATTTAAAAATGTAGAGAATGATTATTTAAATAAATTTTTATCGATTCTGCAATAAATTAACGACTTTACGCTGCTTTTCTACCGCCCTATTTCTCCTCGCATCATGTAGCTGGTTTAATTACGGTCGAACAAGCTCAGCGGTCAAAAGGAGTGAAGTTTCGAATCATCGTAACATGTTGCAGGCATCGACGAAGCAATGAAGGTAGATGGACAAGCATCACACAAGCATATTCACCTTTCGAAAGGTAGCATGATGTTCATTGTATAAAGGTTATGAAAATAATAATTATTTTTTAATTCATTGCTTACCGACATTCAATATCAATGAAAACAAAATATATGCTAAACTAAAATTGCTATCAATGTCATGTATTAAAAGTTTTAAATGTAAGCTTTATCAGTTGTTGCTTTAATTATTAAAAATTCTTTGCGTAATCCAAAAATTAAAATAAACACTAGTTAGTATGTGCTCAGAGATGTTCCTTTCCTCCGTAGCATTGGCAGGCAAAAGGCATTTAACAGGCAACTAAATAAATATGGACATGTAACTCAATTCTAGTATTGCCTTGGTTGGTGTTATTTTTAAAACTATTACGGCTGAAGAATGCCGATGGTATTAAAGGAGACTCTTAAATTATTACTATAAAAGCTGTTTGTATTCTTCGATCTGCTTATTGGATATTGTTTTACAAAATGGTTTCTTATGTGAAAGAGAAATACATGATTAACTATTTGCTAAACTCAGTGCTTATTACGAGGTATGTCCAGAAATTAGGTTCCGTTCTGTTTCTCGCCGCGGCAGCGCTACGACCTTCGCGATACTAGCGCCAGCTATTGAGCGTTTCTGAATTGCACCTCGTTAGCTGTTTGATGTTATTCACGCTCAATAGCTGGCACTGGTATCGGGAGAGTCTATACGTTGTTAATGATTGTTAACTATTGTTAAAGATTCTTAGATTGTGGAAGTTACGAGACCATACCTTCAACCCCTCCTAAAGAGAAAGCCTCTGCACGAAAACTTCATATATTTATTACATCATCTTAAGAAGACCATTATTATTTATTTCTACCAATAATAAGCCCTAAATTTGCACTTCTTAAGATGATGTAACAATGTATGACGGTTTTGGTGCGAAGGAAGTGTTGATTGACTCCAATGATTTGAACTATTAAAACTACTGGATCCTCCCCGAGTAGAACTGCCGGCGGTCATGTAATCGATAAGCAACCAGGGCAAGCAATCGATCAACTGTAGGGACAGATTCACCTGAAGCCATTGAGCAAAACAGTAGTTATCCCTGTTAATTTAACTCCAATGCAATTAAACAATTTAGTCAGGCCTACTGACGAAGAAAGCAACTTGCAAAATCACAACTTCATTGGATTAAAAATTAAAAAAAAAAGTTTTAAGCACATACTTTTACTTTAAAAAGTGGATATAAAAAGTAAAAGATAATTTTTGGTGCCTCTCATTTAAATAGAAATTCATAAAATTAAAAAAAGCTAAATGTTTGGTGCGCGTTTAATGTAAATTTTAAAATGAAAATATTACACAATAGAATAAACTTTACCTTTTTTTTAATTTTATGAATTCCGATTTAAATGCGACACCAAAAGTTATTTTCGACTCTTTTCATGCACGTTTTAAATGTGTGCTTAAAATACTTAAAAAAAAAAAATTAATATTTTTTTATTTTATTCTTTTTAGTCTTTATTTTAAAAAAAACAAAACATGCTTTTACATACCTACAAAACCAATAAAGCCGTGGAGATCTGAACATGAAAGAGTTCGACAGGCAATGAGGAGTAGACTGGATACATGCATCCTAGCTGGTGGTAGTCATTTTCAGCAGTTATTGTAGATTAAGAAATTTACTTGTAAGCTTATGTAAGGTAATAAATTATTAAGAATTGATTTTTTAATTTTTTTTTATTGTGACACCTAAACATATACGGGAATCAATGAAAAATTCCAGCTAAAATAGTAAATACTAATCCAATTTAATCGTAGTGAAAGAAGTGACCATTGCCTGGGATTTTAATTAAACAAAAATCACTTTTAATCCTGTTTAAGAATTCTAATTTTAATATTTTTATGCTGAATTCTAGTGTCACCGGAAATGAATCAGAGTGCCAAATTTGGAATTGTTTGAACAACGGGAAGTGGGTGAAAAATTGATTGCAGTATTTGACCCAAACTAAATAAAGGAATAGAGGTAACATGTGAAATTAAGTAAAAGTGTTATGTATAATGAAAAATAGAGGATGTAGAATAGAGGTATACGTAAACAATGAAAAGTAAATAATCAAATTGGTGTCAAAAAACTGTGTTTATTGTTACAACATTAACATTCTTACATATCTGCATAATGGTGAATATTGCATGGTACAAATTAAAACAAAATCCAAATATTACAATGTGGCAGGAAATTTAATAACAGCCGACGCATTTCGGTAATATCACCATCATCATGGCCACAAAATAACTACAGAGGTGAAAACAACAAAACTACCGAATATATATAGCTAAAGAAGGGGCATGTCAACCAATCGGATTTTAGGTATTAAAGCACTGATTGGTGTATATGCCTCTTTTTTTGGCTGTATATTCTATAGTATTGTTGTTTTTTTCCTCTGTAGTTATTTTGTGCCCGTGACAAGTGTTATTACTGAAACGCGTCGGCTGTCATTAATTCCTACAATGTTGCAATATCGCAATACATGATACAGTACACAGGGATCATTAACGGGATCATTCTCTATATGTATGTTCTGGACCAATAATCACTGATGCTCGAAAAAAATTTTTCATCTCACGAACATACGCTTGAATGCATCTAATTTCAAATATATACCAAATTTATTAAATGCCATTTTAAAATTTATTAAAATATTTACAAAATATCCGTTACTAATTCTAGCTGAAGGAAAATATGGCCAAGTGACATTTTTATTTGTTAAATGTCAGATTTAAAGATGAAAAAAAACCAAGTGCTGTTATGATTTACGACGTCAACCTGCCATGGTCTTAGCACCTTATTATTAAGAAAATAATACAGATGAAAGAAAAATCTTGACATTACTTTGTGCAACAGGTTTCCTGTAAAAAAAAATTCTTTAAATGTTTACAAAATGTACAATAAAAACCGAAATACTGGGTAACAAGCGCCCGTATCCTTACGTTGAGTAACACGCTCCACTCTCTACTACTACCTACAGTTGATCGCTTATCTCTGTCTAGTACTTATCGATTATGTTACTCGCCTGTCGCGTCATCCAGCCACAGCGCGGATGATCCAGTAGTTTTAATTATAGTGGCTAGAAGAATAGTGTGGCAACGGCTACTACTCGCAATGCTACGTGGTTGATTCCCGATTTGATGATAGTAGCGGTGGCGCTGCAATCGACATAGATGCGAGTTACCCGGGAGATGTTATGGAAATCTTAGGATGACGGAGGGTTTTTTTTTCAGCTATATTATGGGTGAAGTAATTTTATTTATAAAAATTTAGTATATTTAGGTAATTGTCTTCCACAGAACTTGAGGATACTCTTTACTGTTAAAATAAATGATAAAAATCTGCTGTTGAAATAAATAAGTTGAAATATAAGATCACAGATGGATGAAGGTATCCATCCCTAATAAGATGGAATATGAGCTTTTCCGAGCCAGAAGAATTAAATTTTGAGTAATTAAGCATTAAACATAGATCTGCTAAATTAAGTCTAATAAAATATAAATATAAAATCTAATAATATAATGCTGTACACAGCTGGCCACCTAACAAATGATAGAAAATGAATTTTCACAGATGTTTCAGGAGAAAAAGAAATCAACAAATGAGACGTTCGCCCGTCCAACTCGGAAGGCCTCATATGTGAAATGGACAATATTGAAAAAACATAGAGATCAAAGAAAATGTCTTTTTTCATATAAAATTCATTTATCACATGATTAACAACCAAACTACTTTTTTATGTGATGATAAAATATTTAAGTATCAGATATTTTAGGTTAATAGGTTTGAAAAAAAAACTTTTTCTTATTATTTAAAAAAAAAGTAAGAAATATAATAAATTTGTATTTAAAGCTGCTTTGATTGCACTTTATTATTTAAAAAAAAGAATTCTTAAGAATTATTCTGGTTTTCTTAGATTTTACATAAAGAAAAAAATAAATGAGAAATAGAGACAGTAAATTGCTCTTGAAATTTTAAAATGCAACAGTAAGAGGGGAGGGGTGCTATTTTATTCCAAAACTAA
This sequence comes from Rhysida immarginata, assembly GCA_023313115.1. Classification (NCBI taxonomy): domain Eukaryota; kingdom Metazoa; phylum Arthropoda; class Chilopoda; order Scolopendromorpha; family Scolopendridae; genus Rhysida; species Rhysida immarginata. The sequence goes on along the minus strand of JAHWFO010098251.1, from coordinate 47,883 downwards.
AATCAGATGAAGAAATCGAAAAACTTATCTAAAGAAAATAACTCTGTATGAAACGGTCGTGTATTTCTCTATAAGATAGCTGAAAAAGAATAAAATCATTTGAAATTAAAAAATACTGCAAAATCATCTCTAAATTAAAAACAAAAAAGGGGGGTCGAAATATTATTAAAATGGTATATTATTTAATGTTCTGGAATGAAAATGAAATAATAAATCAAATTTATAAGTTTTACGAAGAAATTAATGGAGCCTTATTGATGTAAAGCTCTGGATGTTTAGCTACTATGTTGATGTAGCTGCCATCTGGCGGCATCATCATTCGAGGAATCAGATTTGAACGCTCGCTGCCACACTATTCTTCTAGCCACTATAGTTTTAATAGTTCAAATCATTGATTGACTCTGACCACGGTTAGTAACATAGAAAGTCGCTGCACTCGGATGACTCATCGAACCATTTACGCGAACTTGCCACTAGAGCGCTGTGACCGTTTGTGCTCTATTAACATTTTAATAATCCCCATTCTCGTAACTAATGCTCTAAATATCGAATAAACACAGTTTCCAAAAAAAAAAAACAAAAAAAACAACAAAGACATTAATTAAGACATGAAAATACGGTCAACGTATTTATTTCATCTCAGATCATAAGTTTCAATATTGTGTAAATTGTACTTTTAAAATACATGTAATAAAATACAACTTAAAATTTGTGATCATGCTTTGTTTTGAAAATATTCAATTTCACACTATTAGGAAATCTTTCTTGTATTTTAATTTTTATACTATTCAAAAAAAATTTTCTGTTTAGTTAGAAATTGCATTTTCATTCTGAATTAGTCTTGCGAATAAATCTGATAACCGATATTGACAGTAACATTTGATAATTTCCATTTCAGGGAGAGCACCCAAAATATCCCCCCCCCCCCAAAAAAAAAGTCATCCCAAATTTTATCTTCATCTATTTTTAATTGAAATACTTCCTACAATTTCAGGAAAAACTTAAGTGAAGGATATTTTAAATTCCCTTATCTTGTATGAAACTCTAGTTCGCTTCTTTAGCATTTTTGGCCAACCACTCATTAAGAAAGGTAGCCTATGCATTTGTTTCTCCAAATCTACTTTTTTTTTGAAACTCATAATTCGAAAAGATATGTTGAAATGGGGGGGGGGGGGATTCCGTATGTGAAAAAGAATTTTTTTGCAGCTAAGTCTTCTGAAACGGCAAAAAACAGAACCAAGTGAAATTAATACACTGTTAGAGGATACCTTAAAATGTGCCTTGACGTGTTTTTTTGTAAATAGTCCCTTGTAATGTGAAGAAGCAGGAGACACAAAATCCACTTGACCACAAAGAGTTGACATTTATTGGCCATTGTGCCTATAAATGTCAACTTTTTGTGGTCAGATGGATTTTGTATCTTCTGATTCTTCACACTGTAAGTAATCACACCCCCAGAGGTTTTTTCTATTTATTTAAGTTCCTATTCACGACTTGAAATCTTTCATTTTGGACGCCTGTTGTGAAAATTTTGTCTACATCGTTAGGCTTTCCGGGCACTACATCATCTACACCACACATTAGTTTAAACGTATATACCGTATATCTTCTAATAGGCGCCTAGTCTCCAATTGTCGCCGGTCTCTAATAAACGCCGGGTTTCAAAATTAAGATTGCTAAATAAATGCCGGTCTCTAATACACGCCGGGGATTCTCCTACATGCGGCGGTTCACGTGAGCTGCTTTCGGGGTTCACGTGTACACGGACTTGAGGGAATTCCCAGCAGAGTGCTTTGAATTTCGATATCATATGCACTCTGCTATTCAGCCATTAGTTCTCAAGGCATCCTGTTCTTAAGGACTGTTTAATGCGCATTATCATATTCTGTTAAAAAAAAAAGACATGCCTCCAAAGGCCTCTTTATCCTCTTTTATCTTAGGCGAAGACACTATTTTAAATACCTATAAGATTTGACACAGATTGCTAAATAAACACCGGTCTCTAATAAACGTCCGGTTAATGATTAAGTTGAAAAGATAGACGACGGAGGCTACTATTGGAAGATATACGATATACAAGATCTGTGAAGAGCAAAAGTCCATCTTCGAAGACAAGTTATAAACCATGGTCCTTTTATCTTCAGGAAGCTAAAAGGACCATGCAAATCTATAAGCAAAAATGAATGTCATCTTGGAAATATTACAGGGGCCTGTTCTGCAAGCTAGCCCTAGCTACGCAGTGGGTAGTTGTTTCTCTTATAACGACAATTTAATATAAAATTTAAACCTTTTCAATAATATCTTCCGTTAAAAGTATTAAACCTTTTGGAAGTAGTTTATAATTGCTCTTTTTCTAAATATCTGCAGATCACAATTAATCGTTCACATATTTTGAGTTTTAATATTAATGTAAAATAGTTTAGTGCAGAAAAAATAAAGTAAAGCTTTCTTTCGCTTCCAGGAGTGTCGCAAAATACAACTAGGAAGACCTCCAGTTTGTCTTTTCTTCCGAAGTCTATTTGAACTGAAAAGCAAACTAAAATCCGTTTATCATATTTATCATTATAATTGTTTTCAGGAATTAAATACATTTTTATAATTATATTTAAATGATGTTATAACGACTTTGAAAATTGTTTTATAAATGAAAATTGTTTTTCGACATAATCGAGAATTACTCTTTTTCAAACGAGAAAGCACGAGACTATGGCCGCGCTTGTGTTGTTCGAAAACTAGCAAGGGGTGTAGAAACCAGATTGGAAAATCCCGTATTAAGAGCTTTGGACATTTTTTCTCTGGCCGATAGAGCGGCGCTGCGTACACTGTAGTGGGGAGAAATTCTATCGTTCACTGTGGATTAGTATAGGCTTTCAACATACCAACTGAATTTTTCTCAGTATTTTAAGGTTTTTTTTGTTTCCAACTGTCGGTGAAAATGAAAACTTGTTTTGTGACGAATTGCAAAACGGGTTATAAATCGCATGATCTGCATATTAACTCCTCAGAGCTTCAAGCGATCCAGTTAGAAGGGAAGCATGGATAAGAAATATTCGGCGATTGGATCGTATGCTGACAGCGAAAAATTGTTCGTGGACTTCATTTTCAAGCCATTTTTCTCTCATGAAATAGTAGAAAAAGCCTTGGTCTTATTCATTCATAGGAAGTTACATTGCGTGTCAGTGCTGGCACTGAGGCTGACCCATGGCCACCACAGCATCCTCTCTTTTCATTTTTCATTGCTTTCAATCGCTTCTCTCTCTCTCTCTCTCTCTCTCTCTCTCTCTCTCAGCAATGCAACGTGACTTTTTCGTTCGTTGACCCTCCCGCCCCCGTTTTTCTCTCTTAAACTAAAGACTCTTCAGATTTCAGATGGGATCATAGAAAAAAATCCAAGGGGTTTAATTCCGGGGCTCGAGCAGATCATAAGTGCGATCCATCTCGAACAATCCAACGGACTTGATATGTTGCATTTACAGCCACATTATATTTCTCGTTGACACTGGTATATCCTCTACAGAGACATGTAGCGAGTGTTCCAAAAAGCAGCCATTTTTGTTAATCAGAATGTTTTTTAAAGATATAAGTATTATTTTTATCGAAAAAAACTTTATCGTTTTGTGTCTTCTAAACAAAGCGGCATTGCGAAAATCACCAAAGGACAAAAACAAAAAAATTCCTAAAATAACCCAAAAAATTTTTGCCATATTTTTAGTAAATACCCTATATATTAAACAAATATCTTCGCTAATATTTACTTATCAATTTCATTAATATATTTAAACATCATAATATATAATATAACTCCTTTTTAATGAATGATAAATAAATTAGCAATAAAATTAAAATTGAATAATTCAAAGGCACCAATTTCCAAGATACCTCATCTAATGGAGAGGGGAAATACAGTATTATTATTATTATTATTATTATTATTATTATTATTATTATTATTATTAT